>APFE030340780.1:2441-30837 GCA_000404065.3 Pinus taeda
CCCCCCCCCCCTCTCAGTATTATTTTCAACAAAAACATAGGTCATCCAAAACACATTAACAACATATTTCCCTCAATGCAACGACTTTGTGACAACTTGATGACAAGTGTGACACTAAAGATACCCTTTGTGACAACCGTGACAACACTTGTGCGACAATGCTTAAAACGTTGGAAATGAGTGCGACGGGTGTTTACATGCTAAGATCAACTCATTTTCATGAAGATAAACCCTTGAAACAACCAAAATGAGCTTATACACATTGTGCGACAACTAACATGCGTAAAGATGACCTTTACTATATGAAGAGAAAGGGGAGAGCAACAATGGTAAATTTTAGGGGTTAATTTTAGCCCAAAGGTGAAATTTAAGGGGTTTTGCATTTTAGAGAGGAAACTTTTTTATTAAACGCCCTTTTCATATAGTTAGCCCAAGTTTTATTTAAAAAATATTTTTTTTATTTTTTTATTTTAGCCCAAAATAAAATAGGGTGGATCAACCTAGCGAAGCTTCATTTGGCCCTATTCGCCTGGTTTGGAAGATTGTATTCCCTTAACATCGTCAAATTTTCAGATTTGCACCTGGTTTGGGAGATTGTATTCCCTTAAAATCGCCAGATTTTATGATTTACAGTGTTCAATTCATTTGTAATCGCCTTGTTTTTTGTTTTTCTAGTTTGGGAGTGGTTTGTGAGGTTTGATTTGGTCCTGGGAGGTGGTTTGGGGAGGTTTGATTTGGTCCCAATCACCCTAATTTTATTTTTCTCAAATCGAGGGCAGCTCCCTGTTTTCACGGTATTCATGGTGTATAAAATTGTTTTCAAATTGGGTTTTCATGGTGTATAGTTTCGGTCCTCAGATTTCTCAGTTCACAAATATGACGCTTTCCAGTGAATTTTCTAGTTTCAGTCATCATAATTCTTAGTTCACAAATCTGACTCTTTCTAGCGAATTTGCTAGTTTCGGTCCTCAAATTTCTAAGTTCACAAATATGAATCTTTCCAGCGGGGTTGAGGGCTAGTTAGAAGGCATCCATGAAGTCTGAACAGAGCTAATATATGGCAATCCATTCTTGTGAAGAACATTAGCCTAAGGAAGGAGCAGCAGAATCTCAAGGAGAAGCTGAGCTTGAAGAGGACAAAAGGAAGTTTGTTCTGTGCATGTGAGGAGGCCGCAGTCTGTCCAGAAGCAAGGCGAAAGTTCTGCCTTTTTCGAGCTCTAGAAGGATTTGTTTATAGATAGAAATAAGCCCACTAAAATTCTGCCTGAGGTGTATTTTGTTCTGAGTCAAAAGGGACAGGCTGAAGCCCTAGAAAGTGGCCTAACATCCTCATATCTGCCCATTGTAGGAAGCCAAAAGGCCTTAGGACTTGCACAAGAGTTTGTGGGGGGGGGGGGCGAAGCCCTAGAGGAGGCCAAAAAAGACCTTAGACCTTGAATAGTAGTAGGTGAAGTGCCTTAAACAGAGAGCAGGATAGAGAGAAGTGAGCCTCATGGGGACTAGGGCGTACATTTTTTTCAGAATCCTCCATTTCTTGGTGACTCGTTGCAACCAACGCCAGGGTATACATTTTGTGTGGAATCCTACATTTCTTGGTGATTTGTGAACCATAATTTGAAGGGGTTTGGCATTCCAGGTAAGCCACAACCTTGTTCTTGTTCTTATTCTTGTTCTTATTTGTTTGCAAGTGCCATTCAATTCACAGATCGATATTAGTGTTCCATTCTTCTGTTCTAGAAATATATATGAACACAGAGACGCCATTGATGGATTGATCATGGATTCAAACCAATTACAACACCAATTTCCTAAATTACAAGCTCGTCTTAAAAATTAATTCACGTTGTCAACTTAACTTCATTTTTCTCAGTTTTAGTCTACTTTTTCCGCTCTCACCTGAGAGACCCTAGTTTGGTTCTCTATGTCCTAGCAGTGAGATTTCGATGTCAAACAAAAATTCTATGACTCAGAACTCTAGGTGTCTACTTTCTAGTGCCAAACTAGGACGACCATTCAAAGTGTATGACTCTAGTTGTCTAAAAATTTTCAAGGACACCCAATTCGTGTCAAAGGAAAGGCACACGCAGTTTGACAATCACTAAGGAAAATGTATAGACTACATTTTTTCTATTTTCAGTACTGTGCATTGTTCAATTTTAATCAACATGACCGCCAAAGGCTGATCCTCCAGGTGTTCAAACATTCAACGCTGCCAAATCAAGGAGATAACGTCCAGTTCACATGAATGCACTATTGTTGGGTTATTGAATGTGAGGTAAATGAAAGAATATAAGATGGAGGAGGCACATGCAGATTTTTCCTCCTCTATTTTGCATCTCTTTATTTCAAAACCCTCGATTTCATGTTAAAAATATATTATATTGTTGTAAGGGTCATGTTTTGTTAGATATAATAAAAATGATGCAAGGTATAAGAGCCATGGAGTCCAGAAAGAATTGCAGGAAACTCCAAGTGTTAAGTTATATCTTAGGATACGAAGAGTTGGTCTCTGGTTCTGCGTTTCATCGTGGATTTATTCAAGTTTAGGGAGGCAAGCTGTAACATATTGCAGGAAGAGGATTTTAAAAACCAAAATTTCCATCTATGATTTCGTGTGAAGTGCCTATTATAAAGATTTAGAACTTTAACCAGCCATTCAAGGCTTACAAAATGATTGTAAAAATAAAAATAAAAAATTTGCAAATATTCTCCTGTGGATAGATGAGAAGCAAACATTCACAATAATGTTGGATTTTAGTGTTTTCCATTCCCAAATTGTTGTTTCCCTTCACCGTGACCTTGTTCATCCATAGTATTCTACCTTCTTCATTGTTTGGGTATGCATATGAGCCAGCTAGAGGACATCTTGAGGCTTGCTGATATAGAGTAGTGTATTAGTAGGATGAGGGAAAAGTATGATGGCAAGGTAACTTCTTGTGCAAATATCAAGATGTTTATATGGCAATGTTGTAGAATTTGGAATTGTTGAGCAAATAGTGATCACTTTTGTTCAAATAGACCTTGGCCACTGTGATGATATGAATGGTCAACAAAGAATACAAGGAAGAATATCAACAGCTAGAGCGTTCCAAAGTGAGGATATTTGTCAACAAATCATAGATTATTTTGCTATTACATAACCTCTGGGAGCTAGTATAGTAAGATTAACTTTATCTACCAAATAAATATTGTTGCAGTATATTTGTTGGTCATATATGAAGAAAGAGTTGTGGCAACAATTTAGGTGACAAGTCAAGAAATTGATGTGATAAATGTTTCTAGGCATTAGTTTAACAATTATATCATTCCCATATTTTTCAAGCAACTGTTTAATCATCCAAATCCATCGATGTTAGAGAATTTCATGATAAGTCAAAGGTAAAAATTTACTCCAAATTTTGTGAACTAATGTGACAATCACATCCCAATTTACTTGGCACTAAATCAGCAATTCAATATTTGCAAGACATAGTTGGCAGTATTAAAGACAAGTGGCAGCTTTGAGGTCCTTTGCAACTATTTATAGCCAACAATTTCCAACAACCTTCCAACCATTCAAGACTTTGCAACCGATTTCAGATTTGATTCTATTGATAGTTTGAGAACTATTTTTAATTTGTTATTTTATTATTGCAAAAGACATTTTTATTTTTAATTAAAAATAGGCCCTTGTAATTTGGCTTATTTATTCTAGCAGTTTGTAAGTGTGAGGGGTTGGATTCTGAAACAAAAAGGCTACTGGCCAATTTTGGAAGGGGAAGGCTTAACCTTTTGGGTTAAAAACCTAAAAGCAAAGGTGTTGGAGCAATGCTTCATATCTTTGAAATCGAAATCATGAACGTCATCGAACTCGGAGAGGGACAAGCGATTTTTGAAAAGTGGATAATACATAATTGGTTGGAATGCCAAAGAAAAAGGACAATACCCCCAACAAAGGAAGGAGACCCAACACTCCGATTAAGATTGGGTCATATCAAATGAAAAGCCCAAGCAGAAGGTATAGCTCCAAAGCTCCTCCATAACCCCAAGGAGAAGGTATAGCTCCCAAAACTCATCCCCGACCCCAAGAAGAAGGTATAGTTCACAAAACTATGTTTAGAAGTAGCAACGTCCTCTTTGTTGGCAGCAAATAACAGAATTCTATTTCAGGTAGGAATAAGGAAGGGATGCTTCCAAGGGCCACATAGATGTGGTGGATGCTTGGGGAAAAAGGAAGAGTCAATCATACACAAGAAACCTAGATAGGATCCTCCATGATAGTTATCACAAAAATAACCTTGGTCAAATAGGGAGGCAGACTCAATCTTTTACTAATGCACTAAAGAAACCTAGAAAGGATCCTCCATGGTAGAGAGAGAGGCTCAAACAGGGACAAAGATAGACAACATTATGAGAGAGAGAGAGAGAGAATGTGAGTAGAGTTCCATAAATTGAAAACATAAGTTTAGGAATTTGTGTAGACCGTTGGAGATAGTGAAGTGTGCATCTTAACTATCTCCTTATCATGGACTTAACACATTAGAGAGAGAGAATGTGAGTAGAGTTCCATAGAATGAAAACAAAAGTTTAGGAATTTGTGTAAACCATTGGAGATAGTGAGGCGTGCATCTTAACTATCTCCTTGTCATGGACTTAACACATAAACCTCATTTGTCGTACTTGGCTCTAGGTTTTGTTCTCCATTGATGGTTAATTTGGTCAAGGGGTCTCCACACCTCTGACGCACTTTTTAAGTGCCATGATGGATGGATCCTTCCTGACTATTCATTTTGTGGCAAGGTGGATTGATGGATTGAATTGCCATCATTAAATATCCTTGGTCCTCCCACATTATTCCTATATGCATCATTCAAGAAGTGAAGTTTTTCTTCTCATATCCCCCTAGACGATGCTCCACATATCTGGATATCTTATTGCACCTGACCTTCCTACTCCTTGTGTGTTTGAGTTCCAAATTGGGGATGAGGGAAGCCTCCCTTTTCATTTATGACAATGGTCTCCAACCTCCAACGATTCATGGAAGGTTGTTGATTCCTTAATTGATCGTAGTTGAGTTTTGAGTCCCCTTCCAAGTCTACACTTTTCCATTCAAATTTATGGACCCTCTAGCTCCTTCTTGGCTGCCACAACATCGACATAATTCTTGGCAGGTTAGCCTATATTCCCTATATCAACATAGTATGGGTCTTCCATGTGATTGCTAATTACAAACTCAAAACCCTCATTTGCAAGGGAAACCTCTTGAAGAACCATCAAAATCGAATTTAGAATGGATACTTTCACAAGTGGACATATTATATGTCACTGGATTTGTGGTGAGACTTTCACAAGTGGGCATGTCGTTTTCATTGAATTTGTGGTTTTTACAGTGTGAAATATCTTTTTTTGACCCATGAAAATCGTATTTTCAATCGAGACTTTTACAAGTGGACATATTGTCTGTCATTGGATTTCTGGTATGGTGAGCCTTTTCACAAGTGGGCATATTGTTAGTCATTGGATTTGTGGTTTTTACAACATGAAATATCTTTTTTTGACTCATGAAAATTGTATTTAGAATGGAGACTTTCACAAGTGGACATATTGTCTGTCATTGTATTTGTGGTTTTTACAGCGTGAAATATATTTTTTTGAACCATCAAAATCGAATTTAGAATGGAGACTTTCACAGTTGAACATATTTTCTATCATTTGATTTGTGAAATATATTTTTTGGAGCCAAGGTGGATCAAGTGAAGCACTTTGTTCCTTTTTAATCATAAAGGCTAATAGTGTGGAAGAGCAGAGAACAGTTTCGTAAATATTTGGCTCAGCAATATTTCATGCGTCATTTTTACCTTGAAAGAAGGGGAAAGACCAAAGTTGCAAATTCTCATTCCTATTTTCACATCGGTTTTGGATGATGTTCAAAATGTCATCTTCCTTCTGACCAAAAAGAGTCCACCAATCCTACTATATGTGTGTGTGTGTGTGTGGAGTAGAGAAAATGCAGAAACAGGGTAATCATAATTCCTAGTTTTAAGAGGATCCATTGACAGCTACCTTGTACAATGAATGTGGGTGAAACTGAGACTCAAACCAATGGGACTTGCGAGATAAAGAGGACTTGGCCATGTTGCAATTTTAACTGTTGTAACAAAAACAGCCATTGGAGGTTGCAAGCGTTGTAAATTCCATTACTCGGATAACTAATAAATAAGAAGGAAAACTCGTTGTGTTTATTTCTTTCTTAAAAATAGTGTCATAAGCACGGCATATATATCATTACCAATCAAAATGAACTTCACATTCTTATCATAATAAATCAACCTTTCTTCCACCTCTCCACCAAAATGAAATGTGTGTTACAGCCAAAAGTTGTCGAGTTCTTTTTCACTTGGCTTTTTCCCGTGTCATATCTTCAAACATGACATTATTCCACAATGTTGCAGTGGGCAACCCATCCTATCTCAAACAACATATGGCACAACATAGTGCCATCTGTCTTTGCCCAAAATGGGTCCAGCAAGCAAAATCCTATATACATATATATTTGAGCATGCACCCTGCACTCTCCCTAAGAAATACCTATTATGCCCATTTCGCAACATCATGATGATGTGTTGAAGAAGAATTTGACATTGTACAGTCCAACATCCATCATCTCACTAACAATGAAAAAAATGTACTTGAATGCTCTAGAAACATACTGTACTAACCCCCATTCTCACATTTCAAAATTAAATTTTCAACCCGCCCCCATTCTCACATTTCAAAATTAAATTTTCAACCCGCCCCCACTCTCACATTTCAAAATTAAATTTTCAATGTTTACCAGAGTGCTTCTCATGTTGCTAATGACTTGGGGTTATTATACATGACATAACTTCTTCCTTCCTGCATGCATTTTGTAAAGTCGAGCCATAGTTGAAATTGCTATAGTGAGATATAAATCAAATTATTCTTCACATCTAGAAACATCCACATACACAAATGCCATCTCATAACGGCAAACTATATGCAGAGACCAATATATTATCCCTGCTCATATATTGAAATGGTTGTTGTAGTATTATATATAAATCAAATTATTCTTCACATCAAAAAACAAAGACAACTACGTGTACAACAAAATTTTCGTTTCACATTCACATCCGTCCATCCCTGCTCTTATATATCTGGATTAAGGGAGCAAAGCTGATATATATATATATATATATATATGATATATATATATATGTAATATTATATAATAGTATATATATAGTATATATATATATGTATATATATATGTTATATATATATATGTATATATATATATGTATATATATATATGATATATATAAGTATATATATATATATATATACATATATAAATATATTATATATCATATATATATATATGTATATGTATATAATATGTATAGTATATATATATATATATATGTATTATATATATATATATATCTATAATATATATATATATATATATATATATATATATATATATATATATGTTATGTATATATATTAATATTTATATAATATATATATGTATATTATATGTATATATATATATGTATATAATATATAATATATATATATATCTATATATAATATATATATATATAATATAATATATATATATATAATATATAATATCTATATAATATATATATATTATATATAATATGATTTAGGGAGCGAAAGTGATATATATCTGGATTAATGGAGCGAAAGCTGTGTGACAAACCCCGCTCACTATGGCCCCGAGAAACCCCAAATCATCGAGATAGAGAGAAGTGTGTTAATCTACTAAGAACCAATAAAGTTGTTAGTGCTATTGAAGAGATGGGATTCATGATGCAAATTGCAGATGGAATTACAAATGCTCACATAGAATTCCCATTTAACACACGCAAATTTCATTGATTCACCCACTTCTTAGCATGATAGATGGCTACACAAATGTAAAACAGCAAGGGAATTCTACAACAAATCGATATGAAATTTACTCATTTAATAATGGATTTCATGCTAGATCATGCCTACATTCAAATCCATGAGGATTAATGTTCTATTTTCTGCACAGAATTCAAAGAGTCACTAATTTTTCTAATAGAATTTGTCCAAAAAACTGACTGCATGGAATGGGAATGATTTAAAGCCCAACCATAGATATCTAGCATGGATATCGAGCCAAGCCAAACTAGTAAACCAAAATGACTAAGATAGACCTGTAAGGATGATGTTGTTTCAATGTTATACAAATGAATTATTATATTTTATGTCTTAAAAGTTAATAGTTTCCCATTATCATTGTTAAATAATTTTTGTGAAATTCCCTTTTGCCTCAAAATTCAATTTCTGATATATGTTCTTCCAAAGTTTACTCAACAATTCTTTTGCAAAGTAAATTTCTATTTTCTATGAACAAGTGAATTTATATGAAGCATATCTCAATGCTTGGAAACTATTGATGCAAATTTGCAGATCGATTTGAAATTTTACTTGTGGAATATTCAGTGAGATGTCAAAAGATAATCGTGGGAAGAAACCATCAAGGAAAATGGATGTATTATCATACTTTCAAAAGGCTCCATCCAAAAACACACATTCTCTTCATGATTCAAGCTCCTTTCAATAATATGTTACTGAGAGAGAGGTTAATTCTTGTAGAAATGCATTTGATATCCATACGATGGATTAAATAATAGGTTCCTCAAGTGATCAGGGTGATATAAATGCAGTTTCAACAGAAATTGGTAATGAAAATGTTAAAGATTTTTCCTTGGAAGGTGGCACAATCCATTCAAAGAAAAGGAAAAGAGGCCAGTGGACCATAGGGAGACGATTCCAAGAAAAATGGGTCTCAAGTTTCCATTTATTGAAGAAATACCTCCTACAAATGAGAACAAGGTTTTCTGACAAGTTAGATGTATTGCGTGTAGTTGGAAAACTCAAAAGGTAGTGAAATTTCAAATGAAGCTAGATACAATACAAAAGCATGCAGGAAAGGTGTATGAAAAGAAAATTGTAAATGGTAAAGAGAAATCTACTGTTAGATGGAAATCTTCTGAGGAATGTCGACATGTTGAATATGCAGAATATAAAAAATATTTAATAAGTAAAAGGAAACTCGAGGCAAGCAGAGGAACCATCATATCTCTATTTGAAAAGATGATGGAAAGAAATTTATTATCCAAGATGATAAAATTGAGCACTGTATTTCACATCTTATCTAAAGGTCGTCTTATGACAGATTATCCAGATCACATGAAATTGTTATCTTTTCTTCAAGTGCCAAACTTTACATCTTCTCATTGGTTTGTAACCAGTGGTTGGGGATGGGCAAGATATTTATCTCAAGTAGAAAAGGATGATTTGAAAAAGAGGATTGCAAATGCTAGGTTTTTGGCATTGTCTTTGGATGAGGTTGCGGCTATAGATAATACTTCATGGATTTGCATGAGCATTTATATGGTTAATGACCATATTAGGCATTCCTATCTACTTGCGATTAAAAATATGAGAGAGACTTCTATAGCTGAAAATATTTATGAACTTGTTCTTAATGGTTTGAAGGAAAGTGGTATGGATTAATTAATGATTGCAAAAAAGTTGGTATGTGTTGGAGCAGATGGAGCATCGGTAATGCAAGGACAAAGGAATGGCCTTTTTGTTAGGCTACAACTATCAAATTCACCGTATATGCTTAATATTCATTATATGGCTCATAGGATGAATCTTGCATTTAAAATAGTAAGCAAGTTTCCATCAGTGTCAAAATTTGAAGATCGTGTACGTGAAACTCATGCATACTTTTCTCATAGTCCCAAATGATATTTAGAGTTTCAATAATTTGCAGATGGTGTTGCAGATAGAAAAATCCTAATGAAAGATGTTGATACAAGATGGATCTCATTAAATGGACCAGCTCAAAGACTATTTAGTGAGTTCAAATCTTTGGTAGGGTTGATGTATGAAAATTCAACAATGTAGGCAAAGCTCAAGATATTCTTTCTCGACTAACTAATATAGAGACATTATTGACATTGGTTGGAGTTCTTCCTATGCTACATGAAATGAATGTCCTCATAAAAATGTCTCAAAATCGCACAATGTCTATTGCGGAATACACAAATGCGAGAAAGTCAGCATGTCTTGCATTAAATAATTTGTATATGATGCCAGACTCTTTTACTGGTCTAGAGTTTAAAAGTTGGACTAAGATCATCAATATAGAAAATACTAAAAAAAATTAATGTTTGATGAAAAAAAGATACTATGTATTGTAGTGCGTGGGTATATGGTTCCCTTTCATTATATTAGTAAGACGGGACAAATCACCAAATATTGCCCCATGTCAAGAGACCAATTTGATAATATTGTGATTTTAGTGAGACAAAAATTTGATAGAAATTGCAAGATCACTATCATTAGAGATAAGAGAACGATTTCCTCAAGATGAATTGTTGGAGGCCATGTGTGTGGTATACCCTCAATATTAGAACAATTGTCAATGTCCAAGAACTTTAAAAGCCTATTTTCAAAAAAGATTAAAATGTTTATTAGACCATTTTTGTAAGAAAGCCTCGATATATGTAGAACAAATTTAAGGTATTTTAGATTCATCAAAATTGTATCAACAAGGTGGACGCTTTGCTGAAACAATATGGAAGCAATATCCTTTTTTGGAGAATCCTAATGAAAATGGTGCTATAACAAGATTATGGACTACTTTAAGTGCTAGCCAATACCTGTAAGAAAACATATCAAAATATTTCAAATTAGCGGATTTGTGGCAAACCATGATTTTGGGATCATTGGAGGATGAGAGAATGTTTAGTGCATTATCATTCTTGAAGTCGAAGTTGAGGAACAAGCTTGATAAACATGTGGATACATGTTTAAGATTATATGTAACAAAGTATGACATTGACAATTTTCCATATGAAAGAGCGCTAACTCTTTGGCGATTAGATTGTGATAGAAGGGAAGAAAACAATATAACAAATCTCTCTAATGAACTTGATATAGAAAATAATGTTTTGGAGGCTCATAATGAAATTTCATTTAGAGAAGATCATGTTCACAATTTGGAAAATGAGGATCAAGATGAGAACTGGGAAATTGAAAAACCCTAGGACTCTTATTTTGGTATACATGTTCCATTGATCATGCAAGATTACTATATGTCAAATTCAGGTAAAAATAGGTTTTGTATTTGTATTTTTCATTGTAACATTGCAGCGACATTACTTTGATGCGTGTTATTTTAAGATCGATGTTTCATATTTAATCATTACATTGTTTGTTTCTTATCTGTGACAAGAAATAAAGTTGGATTTGGTGAGGTTGGGACCTATTTCTTTTCACATAGATAGTATTTGACTAGTATTAAATGATAAATAACAAATTTAACAAGATTTTCAAGTCATTTGTCAGCCATGTTTTCAAGTCTTTTAGGTACTAAGTTGTTCGGGTCCCCACATGTCCTTAGGACCATTAAGAAATGAGATAACATGAGTTAGTCCAACTCATGCCCCGAATTTACTTTTTACCTATTGATGTAAGTGCTTTGTTACCACTTATCACCAACAAAATTCTACCATAATATAACCCAACTTGAAGACAACACTTCTCATCTTCCTTTTGTTAATCTAGGTTGTCATTGATGTCAATATGGAATTGATCCAGATGTCAATATTCTTGAGATTTCTGGTTCCAGATGATGATGTCAAGACTCTTGTTTGACAAGGATACCATGAATGAAGATGTCAAGCCACTAAGAAGAAGTCTCATCCTAGATGCTTATTGTTCATAATGTCCTAGATGTCCTTGAACTAACCATGAAGTTACTATAACCTCTTGTATCCTTGCTCTTGATGAAGAAGCCCTAGAAATCATGATGATGTCCTTACTCTTGATGAAGAAGTCCTTCTTATTGATGCTCATAGTGACTCTTGATGTAGAAGCTCTCCTTGTGATGATCTAATGACATATGGCTAATAACATATCATTGCATTAATATATGATGACTTTTTTGGATGTGTCATGCTACACTATCAAATGACATTATGATCCTATGACAAAGCCATGAAAACCATGATGTCCCAAACAATGGAGAAGCCCTAATAACCTTGTTGTTCTGCACTAAAAATTTCGAGAGCAGTCACAAAGAAAAAACATTTTGGAGAACTTGGAGGAATCTTTCCACAATGAGTCCTACACCCTAAAGAGGATGTTTTCCTCTTTCTAACGAGCCCTTACTTGCCCTCAAACTCCTAGCGGTTGAATAGAAATTTAATTTTGAAGTTATATATCTTTAACTTAATTTATAGCCTACCTATGATCACTGCTCAAGTCAACCTATCTTCTGAGACGTGTCCTTTCGTTCAAGTGACGAAAACCACTATAAATATAGATTTCAGACATCATTTATTACACATAATTTTTTATTATTCTTACAAGAAAAAGGATAATTTTTCAATGCTTGTGAACATTACAAGAGGGAGATAAAAGGAGGAAAATCAGAATTGTTTTGGGCATGACTTTAGATAGTAGATTCATTGTAGTAGCTCTGTGATGGAAGCACATTGTCATAACAATTTGGATTCCTACAATAACAAATTAATTACATATTTCAAACCAGAACAAGAACAACAATCTCGTTTTGATTGGGTTGCAAGATTATGGGAGCTTTGGACCCACTAAACAGTACCTCAACCTTTGTTATAAGCTATGTACCTTTGAATTTGTGGTGCTACTAAGCCTAGACATGTAGCATTTGAGAGGCTTGGATATTTGTAGAAGGATTGTGCCTTAAACAATGGCTCAGACTAGGTTCACTAAATTCCAACTCAGACCTCCGAGTACCTAGGCCTGTTGATATAACTGTGGAGACACGTAGTCTATTACTCTATGGTAATGTGGTCCAGTGGAGGAATAGTGTAATGTGGAATTGTGGACCTACTGAACAATAGAGGGACACTCACACTATGGATCAGTGACACACCTATTTCTTGGTGGCATAATCCCAGAAGGCATGCATGCAAAAGATTCCAGACTGTGTGACAAATTTCCTTCTCCTTTTTGGACAGTCGGTTAAGATTGTTACAGTATATGCTTCAGGGTGTTTCAAGCTTCATTGGCAACCATACATTCAAGGTATCTTTCAGGACACTGAAGGATTTGGAGCTCATTTCTGAGTAACGTATTGGAGCCATTTCTTGTAGCAGCACTAATTTGAAGACAGTTTGATAAGAGCAGTTCTTGTTGAGCTATTATAAGCCTCCTTGTTGAAGATTGAATTGAAGGCCTCATTGAAGACCATGATGCATGAGACATCATGAGGTGACTTGAAGATATTGTTTGGGTACCATGAAGAGTTGTGGAGACACCTTCATGTGAAGACAAGATTGTCATTGATGAAGTAATTTTGAGGAGACATTGTTGAAGATTCACAGGGCTCGTTGAAGAAGACATAGGGAATCGTGAAGTATAATCAAACACATCTAGACAAAGTACGAGAGTGGGTTGGAGCCAAGAGGGTTGGTTCCTGGGAGAATAGGGTTGGAGCCCTAGAGCATCAAAGTCCTCAAGAATCCACGTTGGTGCCTGAAGAAGATAAAGGATTGGAGTGCTTGGGGTTGGTGCCCCAAAACTTACAGGGTTGGAGCCCTAGAGGATCGAAGTCCTCAAGAAACCAGGTCAGTGCTTGAAGCAGATATAGGATTGGAGTCATTGAGATTGGTGCCTCAAAATTGACAAGGTTGGAGCCTTGGAAGTCCAAGAAGGTGCTTGGAAAATACAGGTTGGATCTTGGAAGATTAAGGATTGGTGTCCTTGGAGCTGGTGCTCCTGAACTCAAGGTTGGTGCCATGGATAAGATAGTTTCAAAGCCCTAGAGGTTGGAGCCTCACTAAAGTCCAAGTAGGTGCTTGGCACATCCTAGGTTGGAGCCTGGGTGTCTTCATCAAGAGTTGGAGCCCTACCCATATTGTACTTGATTCTTTATAAAGATTATATTAATAAAAGCATTTACTTCTATTGTTCATTTTTGTGTTCTAAATATAAGTGATCTAACTGGTAAAAGTAATAATTGAAAAGAATATTGATTCACCCCCCTCTCAGTATTTCCAACAATTGGTATTAGAGCAGATACCTTCACTCGATGCCTAACATCTTGAAGGTTGATCATGAGAACACAAATGACGAAGCCAAGGAAGAAAGTCTCCAATCCTCCTAAAGATGTGTCTCCCTCATTCACCGAAATCAAAGTCAATCAATTTGTGAAGGCTCCATTGTTCAATGGAAACTTTAATATATGGGAAGCAAGAATGAGGAATTTCTTAAAGACTAGAGGCATTGAAATTTGGAAATTAGTGATTGTTGATAGCATGATGGATGTAGAATCCAAGGAACATAATACAAGAGAAATGAAAGCAATCTTGAATGGGCTACCTGATTCTATGAAGGCCAATTTTGAAAAATGCTCATCAGCAAAAAGCATATGGGATAAACTTCATTATCTTCACTCAAAAGGAGTGTTGACAATGATCTCTAGTCAAGAAAATGATGGAAAACAAGAAGAAAATCTAGAACCCATCAAGGAAGCTGAAGATAAGATTGATGACATCAAGGCTAAAGAAGACCTAGAAGATGAAGAGAATGAAAAATAATTTGAAGAAGATCTCCTCACTAAACTTATGGCTGCCCTGGAAGAGATTATCAATTTGAAAAAGGAAAACGAGGAACTTAAGAAGAAAGCACTAGCTGGTGACCAATACCAAACAAGGAAGGAAGTTGTCCTTGTCAAGCTTCAAGTACAAGAAAGGGATGAAGAGCTCGCCAAGCTTAAGGATGAATTTCATCAAAACAAAAGCATCATGAAGAATTCATATCCATGACAAATCAATTGGATAAGGAAACTAAATAGGAAGATACCTTGTCAAGTCAGCTTGAACAAAGGCACAAGATCTTGAACAAACTTGAAGAAGAGATTGGTCAGTACAAGGTAGAGGTCTCCTCTCTCAAATCTCAACTAGAAGAAGCAAGAAAGTTAGCACAAGGAGTTAAGAAGACAATGGAAGCATTGGTAATCATAGGAGGACAGGTTGATGAAGCAAAAAAGGAGAGAAACAACATGATATACCCACTAAAAGCAAAGGATGAAGAGATCTTCAAACTAAAAACTGACATCAACCTTCTCAAGGCCGAAACATGTAAAGCTACAAGGATCAAGGAAGAAATGGAGAGAAATCTAGCTAAGGAAAATGAATAAATTTTCAAAATGAAATCAAATATCATCTCCCTTAAAATAGAAGCAAATGAAGCTACTCGTATCAAGGAAGAAACTGAGAAACAACTTGCTCAGAAGAATAATGATTGTGAAAGATTGGAAGAAGAGATTGTCTCCCTCAGGAAAAAGGTTGAAGGGATGGACAAAATCTTGAAGAGATCTCAAGCGTTGGATGACATGCTTAGCCATCAAAGATCTCCATTTGATAAATCAAGTCTTGGCTATGAAGGTGAATCCTCAAGCAAGGATGACCATACTTCAAACAACAAGGACATGAGGAATCCTGATGGAAATAATAATGCTCCCAGTTCAAACAAAGGCAAGGGGGAGAGTCAAGGCAACAATGGAAGAAATCCCGCTCCAAGAAGACTTGCAGATGATGTCAAGAATACAAAAGGCGATGAATATTATCAAGGAATCCCAAGGCAGAAAGGCTTCAAAATTACATCAAGGAAATCTCCATCTCCCAGGTACCAAAGTTTATTTCTTGGTTATTGTTATTCTTGTACAAACTTTGGACACATGGCAAAAGATTGTAGGGCTTATAATGATCCCTGTCAACCTTCGAGAAGCAATTTCACAAGAAGAAGTCATGAATTCTTTTTCATGAACAACGTAGAATGTTTTAAGTGCCATAACATTGGTCATATGGCATGTAATTGTAACTTGATTTGGGCACCTACTCAAGCAAGAACAATTCCAGATAAGAAAGTTACACAAGTATGGAGAAGGAAGCAAATACAATCCGAACGTCCCTTGAACTCTCCAGCCAACAACACATGTTGTTGACCTAATCTTCGATAATCTAAACATTTGATGGGAAGACTTTGCCAAAAGTAAGATCATGCATACAGTTAAGGGGATATTATGATGATTAAGCATTCTTGCAAAAGCTATTCGTGAATGGGCCCTATGAAATCCTTGATGAGCCACATGGACAATCATCCTTTGATAGATTGTCTCTCGAGAGAAATTTCAATGAAGAACATGATCCCTTATTCATCCATGAACTATTATTGAAGCTCTCTTCCACTTGATCACTAAGCAGATAATATTTCATGAGCTAGAGGAGGTCATACATATAGGGGGAGTTGGTTCATCACATGAAGGAATGTAAACACATCTATCATGGACCACATTGCCAGAAAGAAGAGCACCATGACAGGGGGAGTAACATACCAATGAAGATCTACTATTCATGAAGAAGAGAAGCAACATGACAAAGGGAGTACTTGGGCACCCCATTTTCCATTGATGTCAAAGGGGGAGAGAATGTTGGAAGCACAAGAATATTGCCATCAATGACAAAGGGGGAGATTGTTAATCTAGGTTGTCATTGGTGTCAATATGTCATTGATCCAGATGTCAATATTCTTGAGATGTCTGGTTCCAAATGATGATGTCAAGACTCTTGTTTGACAAGGATACCATGAATGAAGATGTCAAGCCACTAAGAAGAAGTCTTGTCCTAGATGCCTATTGTTCATAATGTCCTAGATGTCCTTGAACTAACCATGAAGACACTATAACCTCTTGTATCCTTGCTCTTGATGAAGAAGCCCTAGAAATCATGATGATGTCCTTACTCTTAATTAAGAAGTCCTTCTTATTGTTGCTCATAATGACTCTTGATGTAGAAGATCTCCTTGTGATGATCTAATGACATATGGCTAATAACATATCACTGCACTAATATATGATGACTTTGTTGGATGCGTGATGCTACACTATCATGATGACACTATGATCCTATGACAAAGCCATGAAAACCATGTTGTCCCAAACAATGGAGAAGCCTTAATGTCCTTGTTGTTCTGCACTAAAAATTTCAAGAGCAGTCACAAAGAAAAATTATTTTGGATACCTTGGAGGCATCTTTCCACAACGAGTCCTACACCATCTTAGAGAGGATTTTTTTCCTTTTTCTAATGAGCCCTTACTTTCCCTCAATCTCCTAGAAGTTGAAGAGAAATTGATTTTTGAAGTTATATATATTTAACTTAATTTATAGCTGACCTATGATCACTGCTCAAGCCGGCCTACCTCCTGAGACATGTCCTTTCGTTCAAGTGACGAAACCACTATAAATATAGATTTTAGACATCATTTCTTACACATAATTTTCAGTTTTTTTTTTTTTTTTGTGTAATCTGAGTATGTCTATTACTATTAACAAAATATATACAGCAGTTACATCATGGGCTCATCCCGCCCCGAAGGGAAACCGGGACTCTTGACCATCCAAAATTGGCAAATTAAAACAAAATTGAGTGTTTACCACTGTTTCAAACCAGTTTTCCAGATCGGTTTCTATATCTATAACCATGCTATAATCTACTTAGTTCTTCCTACATATAAAGACAGCCATATATCGCATGCCAAACGAAAACAAAAACCAAGAATTTCCAGAAAAACCAGGAACATGCCTTTGAACGCTACTTGTCTGGTTCAGCTTGCTGGCCTTTCTCCTGCTTTACTAAAACTCCACTTGCCACGAGCTGGTTCTACAGATCCTCCAATCTTTTTTCTTGCAGGAGCATGGTGATAACTATGTCCTTCAGCTCCTTTTTCACATTAGGGAGGCTCTGAACCATTTCTGCCATCTCCATGGCAACCTGCTCTAAGGCTTTTGCCATAAGACGCTTCATGACCCAATATAAATGGAGGGATTGTTTATAGAGGGTCATTCTGCCCCTGGTATGTCCAGGATCAGGCATAGTGGCAACCCAATCTTCCATTTCCTCTTCTGACTGAGCCTATATAGCGTCCTCCTCCCAATGCTCCATTATTTTTTTGACTTTTGGATTTGAATTTTCTCTATATTCCTTCTCCGCAGTTTGAATCCTGTCGCTAATGGTCTGTCTGGTCCGTCTGGAGTTGTCGCCCGCTGCTGGATCATCCTCCGGCTCCTGGAGAGGGCTGCACTGACGTCCCCTCCGGCTTCTTCCCTCCGCCACATCCTTTCGCTGACGGCCTCCTCGGCCCCTTCGGCCTCGACCCCTTCTCCCTCTGCCTCGCAAGCCTCCTCCGCTCCTGCCACCGGCACGGTCCCTCTCAATCTCAGTATCCTTGCTTTCCTCGCCCGGCAGGCGTTTCCAGCGATTCCTCCCGACCTCCTCCTCCTGGATGTCCTGCTGCTCCTCATTTTCCTCTTCAGAAATCTCCACAAACTGTACACGCGGTTTCCCCTTTGCATCTACCTTCCGCTTGCCCTTCAAGTCTGTCGGAATTTTATGATGGACCTCCTGCCCCCCGCTTCGCAGCCACCTCCTCCCGCTTCCGCTGCCTTCTCCTTCCATTGTCCTGCTTCCGCTGCAACTTCCGCCTTGTGCCTTCCTCACGATAGCTAACCCAACCCACCAGCGCACCAGGTAACTGCCTACCGAAATTAAGCCGTCCTCACCTCGAATTAACCCAGCCCCCCAGCGCACCAAGTCGCAGCAGACAGAAGTTTGGCAATCCTCGCAAACAATTATCCCTCTCTTGCTCCCGGTTTTAACAACTCGCGTCCTGGTTTAATCATTACCGAGGTAATGGCTGTATCTTCTCTCACGGCCCATCACATAATGGTGCAGCCTGCTCGCCATCCTACCGTCCCATCCGCTGCTCATATCACCTACATTACTGAGCCCCTGATCTGCCTGTTCTCCCTGCCAACCGCTCCACCTGCCTGCATTATTCCTACCTCGTTCAATCTTCATTAAACCTTCGATCGTGCGCCGCCACGACGTCACGTTACTCCATGCCATGTCATCCAGCCCGATCGGGCGCTCAGTTTCCTTCGGAGTAACTCTTTGTTGCTTCCTCATGATCAAGGTTTAAAATAGTTTTGAGCCCTTCCCAGCTGTGATCCCTCTCCAGGGATGGCCAACTCATGTCCAGTTTGCTACCAGCTTCCTTGCTCCCCCAATTTGCAAGGAAGTTCGTCGCCTTGTTCCCATCACGGCGGACATGTTTAATGGTTTTATATTCAATCCTGTTTAGCATTTCCTCTATGTCCTGTATGATTGCTGTTGTCCTCCAACTTTTGGCAACCTTATCCCATCTCTGTCCATCCTTGAGTTTTCGCAGCATATCAATCATGATCTGCGAATCCCCTTCTATTTCCAGGTTCCGGTATCTATTTCGAACAGCTATCCTTAGGCCTTCATGCACGGCCCATAGTTCAGCTTCATTGTTCGTCATTTCTCCAACCCACTCAGCAAAAACCCACCTGGTTTTTCCTTCGCCATCTCTAAATATGCCACCAAGGCCTGCCGGGCCTGGGTTACCCTTCGAAGCTCCATCGAAGTTTAGTTTGATTGTATGGACTTCAGGATAGCTGAAACGATTTGGGTTTCGGACCTGTGGGCTGCTTTGTCTCTCTTTCCTTGGGTATATCAAGTTGTATTCTAGATTTAGCGCTGAGGCTATTCTCCCTTCCCATTGGTCCATCTTCCAATCTTCCTCGTCCCATTTTTCTGACAGCACTGTTTCTCTGATTGCTTTACTTATCTCTTCCCAAACCTTTTCTGGCTTCCTGTTTTTCCCCCTGAATATTCTTTTGTTGCGTTCCTTCCATATGAACCAGATTGCAAAACCAACGGCCAGGCTCCATATTCTTCTAATCACTTTACTTTGGAATTGCCCTATTCCCCATCGTCTTATGGTCAGACTGATATTTGTCTGGTCCCTCATAGTCTTACCAAACAGCCCTCTGATCTTTTCCCAAATGTGTTATGCGAAAGGACACCTATTTAGAAGATGTTCTTGGTCCTCTGCTTCTCTGTTACATAAGCTGCATCTTGATGGCCCCTGAAAACCCCTCTTTATGATTTTATCCCAGGTTAAAATCTTTCTTTTTCTAACCAACCAGGTAAAGCTTGTGACTTTTGGCCAGCATTTGCCTTCCCATAGCTTCTTCCAGTCTTTCTCTTCTTCATCCTGATTTTGTCTTGTGCTCAGGAAGTAAGCTTCCTTTACTGTGAATGAACCTCTCATTGTTTTGCCCCATCTTAGGATATCCTCGCCAGTCCTGCTTCTAATTTTCCTGAGTTCCATCTCTCTCAGGTAGCCCTCCTCTATTTCTCTACTTATGTTCTCGGTCCATTCGCCTGGTCTTTTCCATTTTCTCCATATTTCTCTGTCCTCTTCTTCCAACCAATAGTCCTTTACTTTATCCATCCCTAGCCTTTGTGCTCTCTGCTGAAGGTTTTGAAGGATTTGTATTTCGTTCAGCTTTCATTTTTGCTGCCATCCGTCTTCCCAGAAAGAAGCTTTCTCTCCACCCCGGATCTCCCAGAAGGCATACTGTTTAATTAATTCTCTGTTCTGGCTTGCCAGGTTCCAAATTGAGGAACCTTGGGGGGGATTCTGGATTTTCAGTATTTCCTCTATTTGTTCCGGCATATTGTATTTGTAGTCCCATATCTTCTTCCATACATCTGTCCCTCCTTGCAGCCACCTCCACCATAATTTAGCCCCTAGAACCTTATTCAGAATTTCGGGGTCTCTCAACCCCAACCCTCCGTCATCCTTCCTTTTGATCAAATTTGTCCAAGAAACGAGGGCCCATTTTCTCTGCTGAGTTGGACCTCCCCATATAAACTTTCCAAAAATCTCTCTCAGTTTTGCACAAACACCTTTCGAAGCTGCTCTGATGGATAGGGAATACACTGGAATTGATTGGAGAACCGCCTTTAGAAGGACTATGCGGCTAGCGATGTTCAGGGACCGGAACGACCAGTTTGATAGCCTTTTTTTTATTTTGTTAATAACCTCCTACCAGTTCTTCATGCGTGTTGGGTGGATGTCCAGTTGATTGCCTAGGTACTTAGTGGGGAGAACTCCTTGTTTGAAACCCAGGGTTCTTGTGAGGTGTGCCTTTATTGCCTCCGGGGCATTGAAAATGAATGTACACGATTTTTCCTTATTAATCTCCATGTCAGACGCTTCCGAGAAAGTCTCCAAAATTTCCTTGATGATTCTGACTTCCCTGAGGCTGACTTCTCCGAAAAGCATAATATCATCAACAAATTGTTGATGAGTGATGGTTAGATTGTTTCCCCAAATCTTTAAACCTCTGAGCTTATTTCTCCTAGTTTCTCTTTTGATAATTCGACCGAGGCCATCTGCTGCTAAGATAAAGAGAAAGGGTGATAAAGGGTCACCTTGCCTGATCCCCCTAGAGGCATTAAAGGGTTTCGTCAGATTACCATTGACCAGGATTGAGAAAAAAGGGGTGGAGATCATGCTGAAAATCCATTCTATCCAGCGCTTAGCAAAGCCGTATGCTTCCAAAACTGCACAGAGATATTTCCAATTCAAGCGATCATACGCCTTTGAGAGATCCAACTTAATCATCATTCCTTTCCTCTTCTGTTGATTGAGTGAATGTATCATTTCTTGGGCCACCACTAGACCATCAAGAATTTTCCTTCCTTCCACGAAGCCTGTTTGTTCAGGGGAGATAATGCTTGGAAGGAGTGGTTTCAATCTTTTTGCTATCAGAGTTGTGATTATTTTATAAATAACATTGCATAGAGCAATGGGTCGAAAACCTTGAGCTTCCTCAGAGTTATTGGTTTTAGGAATTAAGGTTAAGAAGGTAGCATTCATACATGACCACATTCTGTTCTTTACCCGTGATTCTTCAACCACCTCCAGTATATCCTGTCCTAGAAATTGCCAACCAGCTTGATAGAATTCAGCCGTGAAGCCATCCGGTCCCGGTGCTTTTCCTTTTTTCATGTTCATAACTACCTCCTCGACTTCTGCTAGTGTTGTTGTGCGCATGAGTCCTCTGTTCTGCTCCTCTGTGATCATTTTTGGAATTTCCTTACAGATTTGATTGATTGCTGCCCCTCTGTCATCCTGGGATTCAGAGAGGATCCCCTTATGATAGTCACTTAGTACTTGCTCTATTCCATCTTGTTCTATTATTTTCTCTCCGGCTTCATTTTTGATTGAGAAGATCTGATTCCTTTGCCTGTGTTGGATCATTGCTTGATGGAAGAATTTAGTGTTCCTTTCTCCTTCCCGTAACCAATTTACTCTTGACTTATGCTTCCATAGGATCTCCTCCTGCTTTCTCCTTTCCTCTAGCTGGCTTATTAATCTGCTCTCCTCCTTACATCTTTCATCATCTCTTCCTTCCAGGATAATTTGTTGCTGCACCTCCTCCATTGCCCTTTCAAGTTTTTGCTTTTCCTCAAAAATATTCCCAAAATCCTCCTTACTCCATTTTCTAATTTTATGCTTCATCTCTTTGAGCCTTAGTTGGAATGTATGCATTTTACATTGACCTCTGACTTGACTTCGGCTCCACCACTCTTCTAATTTATTCAAGAAATCCGGGTTTCTGAGCCAGAAGGATTCAAAGCGGAAAGGTTTCTTGATATTGGTTTTTTTAATGTCAATTTCCAGACAGATCGGCCAGTGATCAGATCCTAATCCTGGGAGGATTTTGGCCTCTATGAAAACAATAATTTTCAGTTATTATTACAAGAAAAAGCATAATTGTTCAGAGCTTGTGAACATTACAGGAGGGATATAAAAGGAGGCAAATCAGAATTCTTTTGGGCATGACTTTAGATAGTAGATTCATTGTAGTAGCTCTGTGACGGAAGCACATTGGCATAACGGTTTGGGTTCCTGAAATAAAAAATTAATTACATATTTCGGACTAGAAAAAGAACAGAAATCTTAGTTTGATTGGGTTGCAGGACTGTGGGAGCTTTGGACCCTCTAAACAATACCTCAACCTTTGTTATAAGCTTTGTACCTTTGAATTTGTGGTGCTACTAAGCCTAGACCTGTAGCATTTGAGAGGCTCAGATATTTGTAGAAGGATTGTGCCTTAAACCGTGGCTCAGACTAGGTTCATTAAATGGAAACTCAGGCCTCCGAGTACCTAGGCCTGTTGATATAATTGTGGAGACATGTAATCTATTCCTCTGTGGTATTACAATCCAGTAGAGGAACAGTGGAATGTGGAATTATGGACATACTGAAAAATAGAGGGACACTTAGACTATGGAGCAGTGACACTCCTATTTCTTGGTGGCATAATCCCAGAAGGCATGCATGCAAAAGATTATAGACTATGTGACAAATTGTCTTCTCCTTTTTGGAAAGTAGGTTAAGAATGTTTCAGTAAGGTATATGCTTCAGGGTGTTTCAAGCTTCATTGGAAACCATACATTCAAGGTAACTTTTAGGACACTGAAGGATTTGGAGCTCACTTCTGAGTAATGTATTGGAGCCATTTCTTGGAGCAACATAGGTTTGAAGATAGTTTGATAAGAGCAGTTCTTGTTGAGCTATTATAAGCCTCCTTGTTGAAGCAATATTTCGAAGATTTGATTGAAGGCCTCATTGAAGACCATGATGCATGAGACATCATGAGGTGACTTGAAGATCTTGTTTAGGTACCATGAAAGTAATTTTGAGGAGACATTGTTGAAGATTGACAAGGCTCGTTGAAGAAGACATAGGGAGTCGTGAAGTATAATCAAACACATCTATACAAAGTACGAGAGTGGGTTGGAGCCTAGAGGGTTGGTAACCGGAGGTTGGAGCCTCGAACAACAAGGTTTGTGCCTTGGAGAATAGGGTTGGAGCCCTAGAGGATCGAAGTCCTCAAGAATCTAGGTTGGTGCCTGAAGAAGATAAATGATTGGAGTCCTTATGGTTGGTGCCCCAAAACTTATAGGGTTGGAGCCCTAGAGGATCAGAATCCTCAAAAATCTTGGTCGGTGCCTGAAGCAGATATAGGATTGGAGTCCTTGAGGTTGGTGCCTCAAAATTGACAAGGTTGGAGCCTTGGAAGTCCTATTCGGTGCTTGGCAAATATAGGTTGGAGCCTGGAAGATTGAGGATTGGTGTCCTTGGAGTTGGTGATCCTAAACTCAAGGTTGGTGCATTGGATAATATAGGGTTGAAGCCCTAGAGTTCGGAGCCTCACTAAAGTCCAAGTAGGTTCTTGGCACATCCCAGGTTGGAGCCTAGGTGTCTTCATCAAGTGTTGAAGCCCTACCCATATTGTACTTGATTCTTTATAAAGATTATATTAATAAAAGTGTTTACTTCTATTGTTCATTTTTGTGTTCTAAATATAAGTGATCTAACTGGTAAAAGTAACAATTGAAAATAAATATTGATTCACCCCCCTCTCAGTATTTCCAACACCTTTTACATAAATGCTCTATGGATCTCCCTACTATACTTTCCCGACACCAACGTCCCTTCTTGGTAGGTCTCTCCACCATACCACTAATCGCACAATAGACACACTAGTAACTACCACATTCTACAAATCTCTCTAGTCTCAGTTATTGGTGTCCCTATCACACTGGACCAATACAATCTTGCAGGTCTATTTTTTATCATATCTTTATTTTATTTTATTTTGTGTATTTAACTTTAGCACCATCCTAGAGTAACGAGTTAGTGTCCTTCGGATTGGATCTTTGATTGGAAATGAAGTCAGATTTGATGAAGTTGGGACCTATTTCTTTTTACATAGACAGTGTCCTAGTATTAAATGATAAATAACTAATTTAAGAATTCTAATGCTAAGCAACAATGGGCTTATTCAAGTACATGAAATTGTGTTGATGTCTAGCTCTAATATATTACAAAATTTTCGTTGTTTGTTTGCTTCTTGTTTAGAGGATTTTGTCAACTTTGAAATTTTTGGTTTGTTTTGGTCAGATTTTTTGAGTCGCTTAACTCATTTCATGCGTAGATCGATAGATCTAGTTTTATTTTTATAATTATTGTTGCTTTCTTTATATATTTGGTGGTTTGAGGAAAGATATTTTATTTCCTTTCACTTTGTGGCATGATTTTTCACCTTTTAGAATATAGTAAAATATTATTCTTATTTTATGTTTTCTTGGAAAATAATTATTGATATTTGAAAAGGGAAATAAGCCTTGGGAAACTAAGCGAAGAGAAAAATAGTCTATCTACTAGGTTCATGCGCATTCATCATAGGAGACCTATTGGCATCAGACCGACATTCCTTTTATCCAATTACACTTTGTCAAGGTGGAGCTGAGTTTGTTGATCTGGGAAGAACGGTGACAGCTGATCATAATGCTAAGGAGATTATAATGTTGGTTTCAAAAGCAGGATTGTGAAAATTGTTTGCACTAGTTCTTATTTTGCTCATATTTACTACCAAATTTGTGTCTTGCTGATTTTTTACATTTGTAATGACCTTGTGCAGAGTTGGTTTGAGAGCCCAATGTTAGAGCGAGAAGACTCTCTACAAACCACAAGGACTACATTGTCTTGGATGAACAATGCTTGGCGAGTACTCGATGTTCTTGGTGTTGCCGAGTCTCTTCGCTCAAAGCGTCAACGAATACAATGGTATGGCCATAACATCACTTAATTTGATCCTCTTTACCAATCTCCTAATATCATTTCAATACATCAAATTGTTTTGTTTTCATCGAATTCAAAGATACATCAGTAATGTTATTTTGTTTTGGAAATACTAAATTATTTTGTTCTGAGATCACCTAGTTTGAGTTGTTCATTGCAGCCACCACTTGATCCTTTAATAAGCATTTGAAATTCAAAGCGTAATAAAGCTCTTTTAGTTGCTTTCCAGAAGAAGATTGCTACAAGCAAATGAATATTACTATGATAAAACTAGATGTTGCACTTGGTACCATAGGCCTTGTAATAGGGTTGTACTCCATTTCAGTGTATGGTAGTAGACTAATTTCTAACTGCTCCATGTACCCACATATGATATAATATATTACCCGCATATCTATAACACTTTGAAATCAGTTCTATATTCTTTATTTCGTCAGGTGAAAGAAAATTACAATTATCCTTTTTCATTTTTGGCTCTTTGAATATACAAAAAGAAAATTGTTTAACAGTATTGCCTAATTTGACAACAGTTTTACTTTTATCTAATACAAGAGTGGAGGTAGTCCTAGATTTTACCTATTTCTCATTAGTTTTTCTCCTTTGGCAACAACATCATCCTTCAACAAATACATTATAGCTTGTACAGAGGAAATTTGATGTTTAGTAGAGGGCCCATAAGAGATCCTCTAATGGAGGTGCAGTAGTTTAGTAGGATCACTATATGAGGCACATGTATGAATGTATTGTCTTCAATTAGGAAGGCACAGTTACCCATCCAGGGGAGGGCATGCATGAATGTCTATTTTTTGAATGGTGCATTTTTCTAAGTGTGTTGGGTGCATGAGTTCATGTGCTCAGTCTACCCTACTGGGTCTTGTATATGAAGTAGTGTTATCCACACATGATGGTGATATCCACTAGGTGCATTAGGGTTAGGGTTAGGGTTAGGGATATCCGATGAAGCTAGATTCAATGGTTCAAGTCCTATAAAAGCTAGATTGAATAATTGGAAAGAAATTATTAGACACACATCTCACTCAAAAACAACGACTCAAAATCCCTATGGAACCTTGCGATATGTTGCTATGGATAATGCTTACTTGTGACTTTCTACCTCTACAACTTCAGTCGAGTCCTGTAGGGGGGTTATAGTTTCCCATAGAGCTAATTCCCTCTACTACTTGACCTCATGGAAGATTTGCTCAAATAGTGGAGCACGAGGCTTGAGGTGAGGTGAGGTGCTTTTTATGCACACATGTGAACCCTTAAAAATGTCATTCCTAGGCTAGGGTGGAACATTGTATCTAGAATAGGCTTCTTGCGAGTTTTACACACTTACCTCATGTTGTTCTCAGCCCAAGCTTCCATTCTAATTCAAACAAGAATCTCCCACATATATTTCATTGCATGTATATCCTAATATTGGAGGTTTTCGTTAAGTATATTGCATGTATCATAATATTGGAGTTCGCCCTCCTAATCAAGTAAAATCAGCATGAATGCAACCTGTCTTCCCACGAGATTTCATTGTTTATCTTATACATCTATTCACTTGTAGAATTGAGGCTTCTGTGATTAGTCATATTTATAAGAAGAGCTTCAGCGTAAATCACATGAAAAAGACATTTGTCGACGCGTTTCGAACCAACTAGTGTGGTTCATCGTCAGGGCAAGTTGAAGAAGCAGATCAGGCCTAGCAAGTTAAATAGACTGAGAAGAGACTCCAACGGCTACATAACGGCTATTTTGACTCCAGGACCACATAACGGCTATTTTGACTCTAGGACCCAGGCTAAAGTTATATCAATAAATTTAATATTATTTTTATTTTTATAATATTAAGTTTAATAATGTATTATTTTATTTCTAGAATTAAACAAAAATTAGGTTTACTGTTGAATAGTATCATAAGTAATTTATTCAAATAAATAATGTTAGAATATAACTAATGGTTATTGAAAATTATTATTTGCGTGAATGAATTCTTATAAAGAAATAAATAGGGTTACATAATAATAGGATGTTAGGATTAAATATGAATAAATATATAATGTTAATGGTAATAAGTTAATAAATTATTAACTTACTATATATGAATTGATTATTAAAGGTATGTTATTTTGCTTATGAAATTATATTAATTACTATTGAAATAATATTGTGTTTATAAAATTATTAAATTTACTAATTAATAAAACTAATCTTAATAGGTTAGTTTAAAAGTAAATGAGAATGTTTATTGAATAATTTAATTGATTATTGAGATAATATCATATAATATATCTATATATATAACATAATATATAATCATATTAAATTGAAGAAAGACAAATATTTAGAAAAGCCAAACTCACTTCTGAGGTTAAAAGAGCTAAAATGAAGCAATCCCACCTATAAAAATAACGTAATTATCATAATTTATATATACCAAAGATGATGACCTTATTAACTACCTAATAACAAAAAGGGGCCAAATGCCAGCAATAAATAACCATAAACACGAAGAAAATAAGAAACCCTAACAAGAAGAATGCACCCAGGATGCACAAAGGGGAAGGAAGAAACCCTAAGATGACAGGGCAGGGATCCAACTTCTGCTCACCTTCCACCCATCATCTCTGTTGAGATTGATGGGTCTTCGCTCAATTTCAATAGCTTCCCTTAACTTGCGATGATGGAATCGATCCACCCTGGCAATGACTTTAGCCTCCTCAATGCAGACATGATGCTTAGTCTTGT
>APFE030340792.1:25347-61550 GCA_000404065.3 Pinus taeda
AGACTTCTTTCTCTATTCTACAACAGAAAATTGAAACATGGCATGATCCAGATTAGATTGTTGGACCATCCATCAAAATTTAATAAACATGAAGGCATGTACACACCTTGCCTTTCCTTGGAAATATGGGATCTTTGTATCAGCAAAGCAGAGTATATTTGGCATTTGAATTTGCCCATCATGAAATATGAAACCTATTGGTATAGGTATCCAACACCTAGATCTGCCCTCGCGCAAATGTATCCAATTCATTAGAAAACATAAAAAAATTAACCCTTACCTTCATGATCATAGATAATTACTTTATTCATGAAGAAATAGGATAGATTCAATGGTTTCACGCAGCATTTATTCATTATTCCATAGAAAACATATTGTAAAGCGACAGATCATAACATAAACAAAATTAACAGTAATGCTCAGATTGCAAGTTAATTCTTAAAATCAGTCTTTATTCATTCTTAATGTTCAAATTACAAACTCTTTCACCCTACACACTCAACTGCAGGGGTCCACGCACTTAGTTGTGGACTTACCAAGGCCTCCCATGCACTCAATTGTAGGAGCCTTGCCCTTTCGCCTAAGTACAGGAAGCATAGCCTTCCTACCTTAGCACTTGCCGAAAACAATCTCTATCTTCCTTTCACTTACTTTTTCATTACATCTTAGACTTGCTATGACTCAACTATATATATCTTTCTTCAATATAATACCATAGTCCGCAAATGCTAGGTGAGTCCAAAAACTGACCTATTTACTTACCTAAACAATGGGCTAAAACCCTTTGACTTTATCTATCTGTGCACTCCATGTCCACATTTTGTGCAGAATTTACATCTTTTACAAAAAATTATACAAAAATTGGGTTAATTCACCCCAAAACTAAACCTTGGGACCCTATTTCAATAGGCACCCGACACAAATATTGTGACTCACCCTCAAGTCACTCAGTTGGTGCCTCAATCTTGCTGTAGAGACCAACAAGCTCGACCTATAACACTGCAACTTCAGCAGTGCTCTGCGCCACAGCCTGATGGACTTCTACCAATTTTTTTGTTGTCAGGCCCTCCACTGCTAGGCACATTTTCCTCTATGTATGTTGTATCACCTTTAGGTTTTCCTAGAGTGATAGAGTAACCTGACAAGATTCCTCTATCCATGACTGTAATTTGGCCTTTAGAAGGGCCTCTTTCCTCTACAATTATTCTGTCTATGCTTGCATCTCCTTCCCTTCTTGTAATTTCACAAGGAATTGTGCTGGTGCCAAAGTGCATGCAGTCACTCGGACCTCATCATACCTCTGTTGCGTTTCTCTGACATCAGTGTTCAGCTTCTACAAATTTGGGTCCTCTTGCATATTTTTCCGTAATTCCATTGCTTGGTCGAACATCATTGCGCAATCATTGACTGTGATATCTAATGTGTTCATATTCTCCTTGATTGGTTCTCCGCGTTTCTCCCGGACCTCTAGCAGAGTCGTGGGCTGAAACTTCAACTGCAACTCTGATATCTTCATTTGCAAGTCAAACGTTACCTTGTCTACTTCATCCTTTGATGCCCGTACTGCAACAACCAATTTCCTTACTTTTTCTAAAGCTTCAGCATCCTTTGGGATGTTCAATTCTAGCACTGTTTTGCATCCTTTCTCTATTGTTTTCTCCAGGCTTTGACTTCATTTATGCATCTCCTACTTTTCCTTTAGCACCCTCTTTCTCCATGAATATTTGTTCATTATTTACCTTGAACTCGTTGATGACTATGAAGGCATACTGCTCTCTAATCTGCAACTCATCTGAAACCCCCTGATGTGGTACGTGGAGGGCCTAGAGTGGTAGCACGGTCAAACTCACTTCCATTTCTTTCACAGTACTGAGCACAGTGTGATCCTCATTTAACTCTGCATGAGCAGACCCTTATGGCAATCGTATGACTCTAAGGTCCAGAGTCCGCTCCAACTCAGCGACTGTTCCACTTCCTTGTGTCAAGATCGCTTGCACCCCACTCGCTAGCCCGATGCCCGCCTGAATCCTACTAACCTACATCTATAGTTCACGTAGATCCTTTTAGACACTCCCCATTGTCTGCATATATTGTTGCTCAAACTATTGCAACAACTCAATTGTCGTTTCTCTAACCTTGTCATCGATCTCATCGAGATCACCTTATGTAAGCACCATCAGGTCAATGTGTGTCTGCTTATCAGACTCATGTTTTTTCTGTTGTCCACCCATCTACTCCTTCCCATGCCTATTCAAGATGAAGGGAGAGCTCTTCTCCTCTCCACTGACTCCTTCCTGCTCTGAAAGCTCTTGCTCATCTATGTGTTGTAAAGCCAACTTTTCAACTTATTCTGTATCCCAACGTACTTTCTTGGTCTGCACTTTTTCAATGGCTCTTTTTCCGCCCATTCTTTCTCCACATCTAGCTTAGGAGTTGCTTCCTTTTTCTTCTTCTCAACCAAAGTGTTGGGTTGTGTTATATTCTTTCCACATAGTTAACAGGCGGTTTAAAGGGCACCCGTAACCCCACTTTATGGGGTCCGGGGTAGCACCCTGGAAAATTTTGGTTTTGGACCCTATGTTAGGTTGGGTGGACCCACCTATGGTTTTGTGCATGATTTTCGCACATGTTTTTTGGACGCAATGGTTTTTGTTCCATGGTATTAGACGTGATGGTTGTTGGTGCATGGTATTGGATTCTTCAGCATGTATAAATATGTATTGTAACATTGAAAGGAACATAATGAAAAATCAAGCTGGTAGTCCCTGTTTTGGGATCTAAGGGAAAATCTCTGTGTATATGTGTTTTATGTGTTATGATCTCGGATTGTTTATTTTCTGTGTTTTAGAATTCATATGCAGGCAATTTCTGTACGGGGTTAAAACCTACATTTGGTATCGGAGCTATTTTTTGGCTTCAAGGGGATGCCTTTGTTACTAAGGGGTTTTACTCGGGCCTGTGGTAGACCCTGTTTAGTGGGATATCTGCGAGATCAATTCTGGTGGTGAAAGAAAATGGCGAGTGGTGGAAAGATAGAGATCAAGAAATTTAATGGTCTGATTTTTGAGTTGTGGAAATTCAAGATGGAGGATTTGTTCATGGATAAAGACCAGTGGATCACGGTAGATTTGGGTACTAAACCAATGAGAGTGTCTGATGAAGAATGGAAGAAGTTGGATTGGAAGGCAAAGAGCACAATACGATTGTGTGTCTCAGATTCAGTATTGCTGAATGTATCAAGGGAAACTACGACAAAGGCTTTGTGGGACAAGTTAGGGATTTTGTACCAATCTAAGTCTCTGATGAATAAATTGTTCCTATGGAAAAAGCTATATAACCTGAGGATGAAAGATGGAGACTCAGTGACAGAGCATCTAAATGCGTTTAATACTGTGGTAAGTTAGTTAGCATCTATTGATATTAAAATTTCAGATGAAGATAAGTGCATTAGTTTGTTGTGTTCTCTGCCAGATTCGTGGGATAGTATGGTTATTGCAATAGGTACCAATGCCACTACCTTGCATTTTGATGAGATAGTCTCATCCTTGTTGATGGAGGAGATGAGACGAAAAAATATGGAGAGCCAGAATGGTGATGCCTTGTCTGTACGAGGACGGTCCTAGAACAAAAAAAAAAATAAGTCATCGAGTGGGAGATATAAATCTAGAAGGAGATCTAAATCTCTAGGAAAACCTATAAAGGTGGTGTGCTAGAAATGTGGAAAGGAAGGGCAATTCAAAAGGGACTATAAATCTAAAGCTCCTGATAATGGAAAGGGATCTAATGATGCTCCTTCTACAGAGGCGAAACCACCTCAGATGAAGGTGGGGATGTGTACTTGGCTTCTTCAAGTACACATGTAGATCATGAGGCATGGTTGATTGACTCAGGTGCATCCTTTCACTTCACTCCCCATAGAGAGTGGTTCTATGAGTAGGAAAAATATGATGGTGGTGATGTCTTCTTCGGGGATGACAGGAAGGCTAGAATCATTGGTTATGGAAAAGTAAAGTTGAAGTTCCAAGGTGGAACGGTTAGAACACTTCTGGGTGTTCTACATATTCCTGCATTAGCTAGAAATTTGATTTCTATAAGCAAGCTGGATGATGCAGGTGTAAAAATAGTATTCGAGAAGGATAGCTACAAGATGGTTCAGGGAGCACTAGTATTGACGCAGGGAGTTCAGATTGGAACTCTGTACAAGCTGTAAGGTAGCACTGTTATTGATGGGTGCAATAGTTTTGTGGTTCCTGAAAGTGGAGCAGAAAATCTAGTGGTCTCTGGAGAGAAGACCATGTTGTGGCATCAAAGGCTTGGACATATTGGAGAAAGGGGCCTTCGATACTCATGGTAAAGGTATGGTAGAAGGTATGAGTAATAGCTCTCTAGATTTTGATTTCTGTGAAAATTGTGTATATGGGAAGTAGAATCAGGTGAGTTTCCCCTCTGGTAGTAAGAGGGCGAAACAGATATTAGAACTTGTGCACAGTGATGTGTTTGGACCTGTGAAGGTTCCATCACTAGGTGAGTCTGTGTACCATGTATCATTTATAGATGACTTTTCAAGGAATACATGGATATATTTCCTTAAGAAGAAATCTGAAGTCTTTGACAAGTTTAAAGAATTTAAGACTTTGGTGGAAAACCAGACAGAGAAGAAGATAAAGGTGCTGAGGATAGATAACGGTGGAGAGTTTTGCACTAAGGAATTTGAAGAATTCTATAAGAAGTGTGGTATAGCATGATAGAATAATACTCCATATACACCTCAGCAAAATGGAGTTGCATAAAGAATGAATAAGAAGTTGATGGAAAGGGCAAGAAGCATGCTCAGTGGTGCCGGGTTAGGACAAGAATTCTGGGCAGAGGCAGTGGATACTACATGTTACCTAGTCAATAGGTCACCTTCATCAATGTTGGAGGATAAGACCCCACAAGAGGTATGGATTGGTAAGAAACCCTCTCTTTCACATCGGAGGGTATTTAGATGTGACGCATATGTACATGTTCCAAAGGAGAAACAAACCAAGTTGAACAGTAAATCTGAAAAGTGCATCTTTATTGGGTATAAGTATGGTTTAAAGGGTTATAAGCTTTGGAACTCAGTCACATTGAAGGTTGTGTGCAGCCGAGATGTGGTGTTCAGAGAGGTGAAAGATGTTATTAAACATGAAGTCCAATGAAAGGAACTTGTGAAGATAGATTTTGAGCTAGAGGAAGAATCAGACTCTATAGTAGAGGAGGAATCAGAAGATGAAGAGCCACAAACTCTAGCTGTGAGAAGATCAATTCGAGAAAGAAGGTAGCCTGAATGGTATAGTCCATTTGCTTTCTGATCAATTTTTTTTTATCTATTACTGACGATGATCCTAGAACTGTGAAGGAAGCAATAGATTCAGAGGATGGAAAACTCTGGAACGAGGCCATGGTTGATGAAATGGCATCTTTGCACAAAAATGAGGCTTGGGATCTGGTGGAGTTGCCAGCTGGAAGGAAACCCATTGGCGGAAAATGGTTGTTCAAAAAGAAGAGAAATGCAGAAGGAAAAGTGGAGAAATACAAAGCTTGGTTGGTAGCAAAAGGTTATTCCCAGGTGTCGGGAATTGATTTTGGTGATATTTTTTCTCCTATTGCCAAGGTAACTTCTATTAGATTACTTTTATCTGTTGTTGTTGCTTTTGATTTTTAGGTAGAACAGATGCATGTGAAGACAACATTTCCTCACGGGGATCTGGAAGAGGAAATCTACATGAAGCAACCTGAAGGCTTTCCAGAAAAGGGTAAGAAAGAATTGGTATGCAAGTTAAAGAAGTCTCTATATGGGTTAAAATAGTCACCAAGGATGTGGTATCAGAAATTTGATACATTTATGCGGGGACTTGGCTTCACCAAAAGAAAAGCAGATAACTGTGTGTATTTTAAATTAATTGGTGACCATGTTGTTTATATGGTCTTTTATATGGATGATATGTTGTTGGTTGGAAATGGCAAAGAAATTATCTAGGATTTAAAGACCCAATTGTCCTCCAAATTCGACATGAAAGATCTTGGCGCTACAAACTATATTTTGGGCATGGAAATTAAAAGAGATCGGGCAAAGAGGAAGCTCTGGTTAAACCAGAGGAAGTATGTTGAGACAATACTGCAGAGGTTTAATATGCAGGATAGTAAACCGGTGAAGGTTCCTATTCCTGTAGGCGTGAGGTTATTTGCTGAACTGTGTCCTAAGACACAAGAAGAGGAAGAGGACATGTCCCATGTTCCATATGCAAGTGCAGTCGGTAGCTTGATGTATGCAATGGTCTGTACTGGACCAGACATTGCACATGCAGTGGGAGTATTGAGCAGGTTTATGTCAAAACCAAGGAAGGAGCACTGGACAACAGTGAAGCGGGTTTTTTAGGTATTTGCGTGGCACTAGTGATTATGGTTTGTGCTACCAAGGAAGACTAGGATTGGACAGAGTTTTGGATATCCGTGTCTTTTTTGATGCAAACTGGGCTGGAGATCTAGATCAGAGAAGATCTACAAGTGGGTATGTGTTTAACCTATTTGGAGGTGCAGTCAGTTGGATGAGTAAGAAACAATCTGTAGTGGCACTATCAACTACAGAGGCAGAATACATGGCAGCCACTCATGCAAGCAAGGAAGTAGTTTGGTTGTAGAGATAGTGTTCAAGTATGGGGTTAGTGCAGGAAGCTATAAGGATTTTCTATGACAGCCAAAGTGAAATTTTCTTGGCAAATAACCTTGCATATCATCAAAGACAAAGCACATTGATGTTCGGTATCACTTTGTGAGGGATATGATAGAGGAAAAAAAGGTGTTGCTGGTAATGGTTGACACTTTGAAGAATATTGTAGATGCATTAACAAAATCTGTGAGCTCTGAGAAGTTCTCTTGGTGTAGAGAGACAATGGGAATTTTGGCGCTGGGAAAATGACTAAGCTCTCTTGTGGTCCCTTATGGAAAGAAAACAACAAGTGGGAGAATTTTGGGTTCTGTTATATTCTTTCCATGTAGTTAATATGGGGTTTGAAGGGCACCTGCAACCCCACTTTATGTGGTCCAGGGCAGCACCCGAAAATTTTTGGTTTTGGACCCTATGTTAGGTTGGGCGGACCCACCTATGGTTTTGTGCATGATTTTCACACATGTTTTTTGGACGCAATGGTTTTCGTTCCATGGTATTGGACGTGATGGTTTTCGGTCCATGGTATTGGATGCTTCGACATGTATAAATATGTATTGTAACATTGAAAGGAACATAATTAAAAATCAAGCTGGTAGTCCTAGTTTTGGGATCCAAGGTAAAATCTTTGTGTATATGTGTTTTATGTGTTATGATCTCGCATTGTTTATTTTCTGTGTTTTAGATTTCGTATGTAGGTAATTTATGTACAGGGTTAAAACCTACACAGAGCTCGCGTGACCTTCTAAGTTTCTTTCTTACGCTTATGCACAGTGCATGACTGTGCAACATAACTCTCTGCACCTTTACTTATACCCACCCCAAGCTCTATGGGTTCGCGCCACTCTATTGGCCAAGTCCCCACGATCTCCTCCACGTTTGTCTTAGAGACCAAATATGGCAGCTTTATCCATAGGTGCTTTGGGTCCTTCTGCACTCTGATTGACACACTATGGAAGTTGGCCTTGAAGTCTATGTAGGCTGTCAATTGCTCAAACAAGGTTAAGGACAACCTTGGCCTCTGAATGATAACCATGCGAAGGTTCATCTCCATCAGAATCCATAAAATTTTTGACTCCTTGATTCTTGTTGGATCCTTTTTTGTCCACAACGAAGCAAACCTCGTTGCCTCTGGTAAATCTTCCCACTGTGGAGGAAACTAACTATCCTCTGGCAATCTCTAAGCTACTAAAACAATAAATAATAAAATCCATGCATAATGGAATGGCTTTCTCTCTTCCTGAGCCTCGTGATAGTTTGCTAGGAACTCTTTGCTTAGATATTTTTCCCAGATGTATTGAACACCCTTCACAAACTAGGCTGCTAGTGATAATACCGGTGCAGGGACTTCGTCCACGCGACATTTCCTCATGATTTTTCCTGCAAGAATCTGAGTTGTGAACTGCACCACATTGTCCGAAATAGAGTGGATAGAATATCTATGTCACTTGTTAACAAGCCCATTTATAGTCTTCATCTTAGCTACATTTATTTTTCCCCATTTTTCCCTCCAAACTCCTTGGCATGGTCTGCCCCTTTGTAAGGCAGCTTCGTCATCCAATGGATTAACATGTCTATAATCAAGATGGGCTCCCCAAACCATAGAAACCCATCATGCACTAGTGCGAGGAGCTTGTGCACACACATTGGGTTGATGGTTAATATATGAAAACGTGGAACGCAAAGCATGTGCAACAATCGTGCTTGCTCGACACCTCTAACCCACTTAATGGGTTCCAACCATGTAACTCCAGTCTCTTCATAGTTTATCTTCATCATATATTTTGTGGTCTCCAAATGTGGGAACCTCTCGAGGTCTGTGAGGTCCCAATCCTCCATTTTCAGCACAAGAATGCACGCTAAGGGTGTGCCTTCGAATTTCACTTGTTCAAGCAGTAGGGGGGTCGAAACTAAGAATTTCCTGGAATCGGGGTCTTTCGTAACCTTGGTTTTTCCCTTCCATGGAGGGATATATGGTGGTAGTCGTCAGATAGGCTCAACCTCTTCGACATCCAATTCCTCCACACCTTGGTATTACTCCTCCTCCAAATCAACCACTTTCTCAAGCTGATTATCATTTTCCTCCTTCTGTCGCACCTCTAGATTCTTCCTTGGTGACTATTTCGCCAGCATCATCTTCTTGTTCTTTTCTTTGGCAGTAGAATGTTTCAGCCTAGGAAACCTTGGTGGGGTAGGCATAGGGGTTGTTGCTTCCATAATTGAACTCTTAGGGCCCGAAGAATGAGAAACAACAGCTTCGGAATGTACAACTTTTGTAGGGTTTATATCAATCATCTGTTCTATGAACATCTCTTGGGCTTCTGTGGTGTAGTTTGTAAATGAGGGGCGCGTCACGAGCTCCTCCTAGAATTGACTATTCATGTGCGTCAAATAGAAAAGCACCGAGATAACTCTCAGATCGCAAAGTGTTCTTCGGTGGACCAACACGCGCAATTTATAGGAATTTTTGAATTCAAATCCAACCGTTCCCCCCAAATTCTAATAATAAATGCATCTTTGGTGACAAATCTCCAAATATGTTTGACATAAATAGCGTCTACCTCATCCTCTTAACTAATGTTTGGTTGTCAAATAATGAATAGTAACCTCAACAGCTACATTTGGACCCCTATGCATGGCACCATCCTCCATGTCGCAGCGCATCCAACGTAGCTTCACGTGTTGCGCCCCTGTCATCCATCGCGCAACCTCCCTACCACGTTTTTCACTTAGTCGGGTAGTGTAGTTTATAGTCCCAGAAACCCTTGTAGCTTCTTGGATTACTAAGACTGTCCTGCTTCCATATAGTCATTCCGTAGGTGCAGGATGTAGTTTTTAATCCCGTACAAAAATTACCTGCATAAAAATTCTGAAACACATAAAATAAACAATGTGAGAGCATAAAACACATATACACAAAGATTTTCCCCTCGATCCCAAAACCGGGACTACCAGCTTGATTTTTCATTATGTTCCTTTCAATGTTACAATACATATTTATACATGCCGAAGCATCCAATACCATGGACCGAAAACCATCGCATCCAAAAAACATGTGCAAAATCATGCACAAAACCATTGGTGGGTACGCCCAACCTAACATGGGGTCCAAAACCAAAATTTTCTGGGGCACTATCCTAGACCCCACAAAGTGGGGTTACAGGTATGCCTCAAACCCCATGTGACCCCCCCCCTCGCTACACAATCGATGCAACGAAGGGAGGGCGCTCAATTAACTACGTGGGCTACTCGTGGAAAGAATATAACACAACCAAACACAAGGGCCCCTGTGTATAGCTTCCGCCAACTTCTGTTCACCTTTCCATGGAATGGTTCCCCATTTAGCTTCGCAAGCTGAACTGCACCACTATTTGTGATCTCCTTAATAACATATGGCCCCAACCAAAGCATTTGAAACTTTCCTAGAAATTTCGTGAACTTACTGTCATACAACAACAGTAAATCATCTACCTTGAACATGTGCAACTTAATATGTCAATCATGCCATTCCTTCTCCTGTTCCTTTTGCACTTGCTGGTGAAAGCCTGCAAGGAAGTGGTCTTCTTCTATTTCCATGATCTGCGCACGTTGTTCCTCCAAGGTCATTGTTTCTGGGAAAACTAGTGTCTTTTTAATTGACTAGCCCTCTAGGTTTGGCAGCTACCTTAGAAACAATAGTTCAAAGTAATTCCACCTAATCCTTTGCTCGATCCTTCTCCCCCTTGACAGAGCTTGCAACTCCTCTCCTTACTTATCTCACTTGAAGAGTACCTGTAGAAACACAGTAACAAAGAACCATCAAATCATCTTGATCTATTGTAACATAAACACTATAGAATCAGATGTATAATGAACATACAATGGCATTCACAAGTGCACAATTATATGGAAGAAAACTTGAAGAACTTTATTAAATAGAAGGGAGAATTAAAATCCAGTTTTCTGATCTAGCATCATCCTCCCAGCATCAATCCCTCTTCACCTCATGAAATAGCAAGATCACACCAACAATACAATGCTCTTATCTCAAACACAAACTATCAGTGCTTCCTTGCAATTCACAATATTCCAGCCTCTAGATCTCTTGGATGAGGGATCCATTTATAGATGTGTGCAAGGGTGTGAGTCATCTCTGGGGTTTTTATTAGTGTTATTCCACTTGTTACAATTGATTCCACTTGTTACAATTGGTTCCACTTGGAGATTTCTTTGATCTCTTACTCATCCCTGGGCGAATTCAGAGAGGCAAGTGTCGTAAGAGAAGTTTCTAGAAGATTCCATGAGCATCCACTTAGCAAACTGTCTCGAACATTTGTCCATCCTCACCCATCACACCCTATAGAAGACCTAATCAGTATGCATCACACCTAGCTAGTGTAGAAGTCAGTATGCATCGCACCCTAACAGTGGAAAAGTCAGTATGGTCCAGTTTAGGCCAATTCTGGATGGTTTCTCAGGTGGAACTTTTGGGGAATGATGTAATCAAATGACCATGATCTTTTAGGGTATGAAACAACACTTTAGGGGTTGTAGAGCCCTAGTTTATTGACATATAATATTTGGGTTGAAGTGGCCAAGTATGTCTATAACAATTGCCCCCTAAAGCATGAAGTCATAAATCTTGATGTCGGGTAAAATGCTTTATCATGAGGATCTGAGGTTTCGATCTAGTATTTGACCTGTATAAGATACAATAAAATACATCATCATAATATAATTTTCATGATCTAGTTGAGGTTAGCATTCCCATGCTCAGCTTTATAAATTCATTTCATGTATATAGAACAAATAGTTGTCTATAGGTGCAGACTGATGATTCTTCAGATGTAGAGTCATCATCCTTGGCTCGAATGACCATCTGTGTAGCTTCCTGGTACATTTGATGTCTTTATATCCCTAAATATATCGCAGCCCAGATGGATGAAATGATATCTGAGGTCTTCAAACTCGTTCAATTTTCGCTCGATGTACAAGTCAATCCATGTGAAGAGACGCTCTCAAGTCAAACATGAAAAGACATTGCCTAATTACCAGCCAATAATGTCAGTTGTTAATAGGCACGAGAGGAATGACTGATAATGATAATGACACTCAAGGTACTACAGTACAATTCACGTGGTATGAATTTATGATCCGATGTCAAACACCACACAAAATATTTCGGTCGAAGGCCACTGATGTCAACCTGTTGTCGGAGTGAGAAACTTGTAATTGAGGCATGCAAGCTTCAAAGCACTTAAAGGGGTGTTACTAAGTCAACTTCTTGGATAAAGAGTTGATGTCGACAAGAAGTGACTCATCTTAGGAGGGCCTTGATGTACCCCACATCTATGACATGAAACGAACCAAACGTTTTGTGGAGGTGAAAATGATTTGACAACACAAGGTTCAGGAATGGAAGTCATGAAAAGATGAAGGTTGGAGGTATTGCAATGGATGAGGCATTAACTGGATTGTGGTTTCTCAACTGAATGACTTCTCTTGAACTTGTTGGTGACACTGAGATGGATTGGTAGCGTTAACCCCAAAAGATGGATGGTGTGGAAGACCAATGGTTAGATGACCAGTGAACCAAATAACCCAACCCGACTCAATAATGGTGATGGAGTGAGAGTGTCATGTTCAAGAGTGACCTGCTACCATAAATTTCATCAAGTTTCTTCCCTTTTTCCTCAATCATTGCGGACTAGTAACTCTTTATTTTTGTCAAGCTTGAGTAGGATAACATATGCTTGTTATATAATTTTCCCTTCAGGCAAACCTGTCGCTATGTTTTAACGAGTCTAGCAACAGTGAAACTCGGTCTTGTCTAGAGTGGACAAGTTTGTCGTTGTTGTTTTAATGAGTTTAACGACAAGGATAACTCAGTCCTTTTCATGTTTAGAGAGTTTGGAAAGGGATGAAAAGAAAACTCCAGAAGTTCTTTTTTGTAGAGTAATCCCTTAAGTCTGAAAAAGGATAAAATAATACAAAAGGGATGACTTTTCTTATCACTTTAATGAGCCGAAAAAGACAAGCGCTCGATATTTTTTGTGAGATAATCACTCAGGTCCAAAAATATTAAAATATATAGGAGGGATGACATTTCAAATCACTTTAATGAGCTGGAAAGGTCGGTTCTCGACAATCTTTTCATATTTAATGAGTCTGAAAAGGGTTTAAAGGAGATTCAATTTTGAGGAACGAGTGGTGTCTAGGGTAGCAACTGGTTCCGGTAAGATTGGAACTTCACAAAACATAATCGTTTCTGGGAAGAGGTTGGCTAACAAGACCACTCATTGCAGTTGTTCCTCAAAAAGGGTAAACAACCAAGTGGAAGCATATGATCAGCCAAAAGAATGGAGGTGATGGGAGGTACACAACCAAGATTCAAAAGGCTGATGGAATGGAAATCACAAAAGTTAATTACTTCATGTGGGTTCATTTTTTAACGAGCTTGAACCATGGGGGAACTATGCTCGATTGTGGGTTTATTTTTTAACGAGCTTAAACCATGGGGGAACTATGCTTCATTTTAGTTTTCTTTTTATGCAAGCTCTAAACTAAAAATCGAAAAAGAAATCGAAAGAAAAGAAGAAAAAACTAAAGCAACTAAAAGGATAGAAAACGACAAAGCTAAAAAGCTAGAAAATGAAATTGAAAAGAGTTTGCATGCCCATGGCATGATGAAAAGGAGAGTCTCCAGTAGCCATATGGAAACTTATGAGTTTAGGTAGGATGGTTTCATCCGCAAAATAGACAAAATACTTCCTTGGCTTTGTCCGCAGAATAGACGAAGGTGAATGGTGTGTCAGACCAATCACCTAACCTACAGGGAAACCATGTTAGGCAAGATGGTTTCATCTGCAGAATAGACAAAACACTTCCTTGGCTTCATCTACACAATAGACTAAGGTGAATGGTGTGTCAGACCAATCACATAACCTACAGGAAACTTATCTTTTCAACTAGGTTCATCCGCAGAATAGACAAGAGTGCATGGCCCCTTAGCTTCGTTACATTCACCGGGCTGCTCCTGGTAATCAGGTGGATGAAATGAAGGTTGGAGAGACACTTTCAATGCAAAAGGACCATTTAGGGATGATGTTTGACTTGGAGCTGTGCTTGAACCAAGAAATGTAAGCTGGTCAACAGTGACAATTTTTCCTTCATGTGGGAAACACATCACTCGGAAGAGTGTTGAAACAATAGCCTCCAACATATAAACATAGTCACGTCCAAGGAGTAGATTTTAGTATAACGGTATTGGGACTACCATCACGTTCAGATGATTAGTATTCCTTCCTAAAGTGATCGGTAACTTAGGAAGGATCCCTAACGGTCGACTGGTTCCTTTGTTAAAGCCTAAAAGATTTTGTGTAATAGGCATAAGCGATGGCGAACCAAGCACTTTCCAAGTAGTTGAGGAAAGGATACTCATTGATGCACCTTCATCTATGATAGTGGCAGACACGATCATTTTGTAAACTTATACTATGATCTGGAAAGGCACATAATAAGGAAGGCGAGATCTTGCTAGTAGATTCCTATCAAAGGAAGTGACTAGATTACTTGGAGGGGGTACCGAATAAACAGGAAAGTTAACCCCTTGATTTATGAGAATTGGGGAATTTTCCTCCTGATGTGAAGGAATGGGTGGATTTCCCCCAAGTTCATCAGTCTCTAAAGTAATAAAAAGAATTTGAATGGTATCCTTCTCACTCTCTTCGGGAAAGGTATGATCTTCTGAAGGTAGAATTGGGTCAACTTCCACCTCGACCTGTTCGCTTTGGTCGGGTATGGACTCGTGAGATTCACTTTCAAAGAGATCGGTTTCGATCGACGGTTGCACTAAGTCAGTCGGTTTTTCAATTAGTAAAGGACTTGGTGAGAGTTTCTAGTAACCAGTTGGAGGTCGCTGCGGTGAAGCAAGACGGTTATCCAATACTCTTTTGGCTTCATTCAAAAAAGGACAATGGTGAAGGGTATGGTTCCCTTCACATAACCTGCATGGAACTTTGACCTTTCCTTTCTGTCCATGAATTTCACTATTACTAGTTGATGGTGTGCAATCAACGTGATCACTAGAGGTTGATGACACGGGGTGGTGCAAACGGGGGGACCATTCTCTCAAGATCAGAGGAAAGTACAGACAATCTAGATGAAAATGGTCTTCTCTATAAATTATGCATGGAAATATGGGTTTTGAAAGTCTAGTGTGCGTATTTTCATTAGATGATGCATGGTTGCCCCCTTGCTGCATTGGCTTCTTCTTCTTTTCCTTCCCTTTCTTCTTCTTCTCAGTCACTTGGTTACTAGCATCGCTACTTTCACCAAGCGAAGAGGAAGAAGGGGAGGGAGAAACAAATGAAGAAGAAGGAGAAGGGTCAACTTCAGTATCAACTAGATGTTGATTCAATTGCGAAGGAATCACGGTATTTTGAACCACAGAGGTCAATAATAGCCATACTGGCAGGCCAATTGTAATTCCCAGGAGGGAAAATGTGGCCATGTATGGAGCACCAGTATTTCCCCAAGAAGAAAAAGGACTAATATTCCCCTCAAAAGGGATTCCTTGATTGGTGGATCCCGAATTTGTCTCCATATATCTCAAACTAAGATCAACTAAGGAACAGGGATGTTATTCCGAATTCAATTAATTTTAATGACTCTTTGACACAAATTTTCTTTTTCAATTTTTAAGAGTCGAGAAAAAGCTAAAGATGACTCTAGTCCCCTCCGATTTTTAATGAGCCTGGAGTGACAAGTGCTCAGATGGACGTTTTCTTTTGTAGAGTCGAAAAGGAATGAAAGTGACTACTCTGGAAAATCTAGACAGAGGGATTACCAAACCATTCGCAAAACTGCAATATACACCTTGGTGATAAATTAAAGAGAAATTACCAAGCACTTATGTACGACAGTCAATCTTCCCGAATGTTGTGTTCATTGCATTGCGATCAATAGGGCAACAGACACAACTTCCTATGGATAAAAGATATACGCCTATTGTGGTCTCCCAATATATACACGATGGAATGGGGAGCACAAGTCCATGCTAGCACTTGTCATATCAAGGAGGAGGAATCACCCAACCTTCGATAAAAACGATAGTTACTAGTTTTTCCGATGTTGGAACACGTCTCTAGCCTAGACCTCTAGATGTGTTGCGTTAAGTTCCAAAGCATTGTTAGGTTCATTGAGATTTATTTTAGAGTTGATCTTGTTTAAAGTTTTCCTTTCAATGGTTCACCACGTGATGTTGATTTGAAATTCCTAAAAATGAAATCTACAATGATAAACAATCGTTGTTTATTTTGATCAATGAAAATCCTAGCTACTAGGGAAAGAAAATTACGATTCTTTCAAACAAAGAGCAAAGAGCACACATTAATGCACATTCCTAAATCATTCTTTGCACACAAACTAAATGCAAATGCAAATGCATGTCTTTTTTTTTTTCGTTCCCCTTAATGTGAAAAAATGCCAAAAAGGAAAACTAAATGTAGTAAAGATCTGAAATATTTCTTTCAAAGCGACATTTTCGACAATTTCTTTTTCAAAATAGATAGGAAGACTAAACAACGCTTTTCAATTTCGAATAGAAAATGTTTTTGACACTTCAAATATCAACAAATCAAATCAAATACATGACAAAAAGTTCAATTGACTATCCAGGGAAGGAATAATATACGACACTTCTGTTTTTGACACAAAACAACAGTTACGACACTTTTTGTACCAAAACGACAGATCGATTTAAGTAACTTTTTGACAGAGGATTGTAAATTATGGAAAAATACATAAAAAAACATTTACTAGTCCTAGTCAATGGAGGTTGATCAATGTGATGCAATCAGGCTTCAGTAATGAGGTATTGTTCATAAGCAGCAAAAACAACTAAACAAAACTGAAAATAAGGAAAAAAACCCCAAATTTCTAGAATGGAAATAGGTTCAGTCAGTCATCGCACCTGGGCTTCACAGAAACAGGGATGCATCACACTTTACAAACTTGAGAGGTGTGATGCATACTAGTTGACAGTGACAGACAGTATGATGGGCCAGGGAGCGCAACTAAAGTGGGTTTTGGCTGAAATATGCAGCTGATTTCAGTGAGTTAAGCTGAGCTATGATGGAAAGTAAAGAGAAAAGTACAGAGGAATGATCTTGAGAGGTTACTGAGCTACCAAAAGGGCATCTAGAATGCTTGTAAGTCAAATGTTTAATTCATAAACTAAACCAGAGATTGACTGAAGCAAAATTCATCTACTATGTAGTTGCAGAGCAAGAGTAGTTCGAAGGCTACCTACTTGACTTCAAGCTCTGTCTATAGTTTATAAAATAAATAGAAACAATAAACAAACATCTCTTCGATCCCCAACGGAGTCGCCATTTTGTTTCTAGGAAAACTAGTGTCTTTTCGTTCGACTAGCCCTCTAGGTTTGGCAACTACCTTAGAAACAACAGTTCAAAGTAATTCAATGATTTCTTATATGCACAATAGATAAGAGAAAGATGAGTGGACTAACCTGGAACTTTCTCTTAATCCTTTGCTCGATCCTTCTCCCCCTTGACAGAGCTTGCAAATCCTCTCCGTACTTATCTCGCTTGAAGAGTTCCTGTAAAAACACAATAGCAAAGAACCATCAAAGCATCTTGATCTATTGTAACATAAACACTACAGAATTAGATGTATAATGAACATACAATGGAATTCACAAATAATAACATTCACAAGTGCACAATTATATGGAAGAAAACTTGAAGAACTTTATTAAATAGAATGGAGAATTACAACCCAGTTGTCTAATCCATCATCATCCTCCCAACATCAATCCCTCTTCACCTCATGAAATAGCAAGATCACACCAACAATACAATGCTCTTATCCAACACAAACTATCAGCACTTCCTTGCAATTCACAGTATTCCATCCTCTGGATCTCTTGGACGAGGGATCCACTTATAGATCTATGCAAGGGTGTGAGTCATCTCTAGGTTTCTGATTAGTGTCATTCCACTTGTTACAATTGATTACACTTGTTACAATTGGTTCCACTTGGAGATTTCTTGGATCTCTTACTCATCCCTGGGTGAATTTAGAGAGGCGAGTTTTATAAGAGAAGTTTCTAGAAGATTCCATGAGCATCCACTTAGCAAACTATCTCAAAAATTTGTCAATCCTCGCCCATCAGACCCTATAGAAGGCCTAATCAGTATGCATCATACCTGGCTAGTGTAGATGTCAGTATGCATCACACCCTGATAGTGGAGCAGTCAGTATGGTCCAGTTTAGGCCAATTCTAGATGGTTTCTCAGGTGGAACTTTTGGGGAATGATGTAATCATATGACCATGATCTTTTAGGGTATGAAACAACACTTTTAGGGGTTTAAGAGACCTAGTTTATTGACATATAATATTGGGGTTGAAGTGCCCAAATATGTCTATAACAGTCGTGCGGTCCACCATCTCTGTCAATGCTATAATACATAAACTTGGCACAATATACTTCATAGGCATTATAGCTTCAATTCCATAGACCAACGAAAACGATGTTTGTCTTGTCAATTTCTTGCAAGACATCCTATAAGCCCATAACAAAGCAAGTACGAACATGTCTCAATCATTCCCCTATGCATTGCATACCTTTGTCAATGTATGCTCCAAAATCTTGTTAAAATATTCCATCTTTCCATTTGCTTGTGGGTGATAGGGTGTGCTTTTATGATGCTACACTTGAAATTCTTCAAGTATAATCATTTCATTCAAAAAATGTGTATCCCTATCACTCATCAAAATCTTATGGCATCCAAACCTTGTTAAGACATACTCGAATAGAAACTTCGCAGCAGTGGCCACTGTACAATCCTTTAGTGGCTATGCTTTTGCCCACTTAGTTAAATACTAAGTTGCAGTAATGATATACAACGCACCCATTTTCTTTCCTGGGTGTTGTATTGGACCTATAAAGTCAATGGACCATTTACCAAATAACTACAAAAAGACTTGAGGATTTGAAGGCAATTCGTACCTTCAGGAAGGCTTCTGCGTCCTTTGGCAAGCATCGTATGCCTTGGAGTATGCCTTAGAATCCTTATACAATGTTGGCCACCATATCCCAGTGTCCAAAATATTCTGCGCGGTCACTTTCCCTGCATAGTGACCTCCTGCCACACCTCCATGGGCTTCAACTAGGATACTAGTGTGTTCAACTCTAGAACATACCTTTGCAATATCTCATTTGTTCCCATCTTATATAAATTACCCGCAATTACTGAAAAATCCACAGAGCGAACTACTAAATCCTTCTTCTTCTAAGTGGAATAACCTTTTGGAGTTGTTCATGTTGATAAAAATTGAATGACATTGGCAAAATGGTAATCTACGATGCTTACCACAAAGAGTTGTGCATCCAGCAGCCCTTCCACCAAACTACTTGGTTCCTAACCTATTTCAATCCTGGATAGATGGTTTGGACCCACATTCAGTCTTCCACGCTTCACAATCACTTCAAAGTCATACTCCTGGAATAATAGTAACCATCAGCATATCTTCCCCCCCAGCACAGTCTTATTGACCAAGCACTTCAGTGCAGAGTGATCTATTTACATTTTAAAGTATCCTCCCAGCATGTAATGCCTAAACTTCTACAACATGTAGACGATCACTAGCCCTTCACACTCTATAGTGGAGTAATTCTTCTCATATTTGGATAACTTTCTACTTACGAAAGCTATCGAATGATCAATCTCTCCCTCACCTGCTTGTGTTAATACTACTCCTAATGCAATGCAAGAGGCATTGACATGCACATGAAACTCCTTTTTCCAGTCTGGAAACACCAAAATTGGCACTGTCACCATTTTCTCCTTCAAGACATCTAAATTGCGCTGATAGCCTTCGTCCCAGCAAAATGTCGCATCTTTCTTTAACAATTTCTCCATCGGTGTGGTTATCTAGGCATGCGCCTTGATAAACTTCTTGTAGTACCCAGTGTATCCCAATGTCGCGCACAATTGCTTCACATTCCTAGGATCTTCCAAGTTCACATTTACAATGATCTTCACAGAGTCCACCGTCAATCCTTGCTTACATACAACATGGCCAAAAAAAATTCCAAAGGACACACAAAATATGCATTTCTTTAATTTCAGTACAATCTGATACCTTCAACATGTATCCAACATTAGGTGCAAAATCGCAGCATGGCACTTCACTAATCCAAACATAGTCCTATCATCAAAGTATACCTCCAGGAATTTATGAATAAACTCCTTCAACGCCATGATCACTACCTGAGAAAAGATTGCAAGGGCGTTCTTCAATCTGAAGGGCATAACTGTATATTGAAAGCAACCCCACTCAGTCGTGAAGGTTGTTTTGCTTCAATATTTTGGCTTGATCTATGTTGGATGATAGCCTAAAAATCCATGAGTAAATGAATACACCTCTTGTCCACCAACATTCTCTAATACTTCGTCAGTAAATGATGTCGGAAATGGATCATGCACACTGGCATCATTCAACTTCTACAGATCCATGCATATGTGGATCTTGTCCTTCTGTTTCTTTTCTTGGACCACCATTGGCCTTACCTAATCTGATTCTTCTACTGGCTCAATAATGCCAGCTTCCAGTATTTTATCCAATTCTTGGCACACCTTCTCCTTATATTTTGGATTCAGCCGATAAGGTTGCTACTTAATATACTTTGCATTAGGTTTCAATGTGATCTTCATAACACCTAAATCACCGACAATTCCTTTCAAATCTGAAAACTTCATTGGGAATAAGTCTTCGTATTCCCACAGCAGCTCAGCTACCTTATCAACCGTATCTTCATCCCAATAGTCTCCTATCTTCGCGAACTTATGCTCTTCTTCAGATCCAATGTTTACTTGTCAGGTTTTCAACTGTTCTGATATATCCAGGTTTGCCATCTTTGGTCCTCTAACCTTATGCTATCCTTTGGTTTCAAGAATGATAATATTACATAGATCATCCTCTTTTTCTATAGCAGTCACATTATAACATTCTAGTTCATGGCGCAATTGTGTACTCCAATCTGTTTGAGTCCATTCTACTGGTTCCTTTAGCATTCTGAATATAGTTGTTTTTATTTCTGATAGCGCCTTATAAATGCTCTCAAAACCCTCGTCGAAGATGAAGGTTAATGTAAAACTTTCCCTTAAAATGTCCCATTCAACATTCCCATGGCAAAGATTTGTCTCCAAATCCTAGTTCATTGGGATTGTGTCTAACGTATGATAGAAAATATTCACCCATTCTAGTTGTGGTTTTTCCCCCAAGCCTTAGTCCATCGTGCTAAATGATCACGCAGATCATCCTTTCCGTTGTATTTTTCTATCATTCTAGTATTATCATAGCCAAACATTAACTTCATCATTCTTCTGTATCCTCTCCATCCCATAAATCTCTCCTTGTGCATACCCCACCAACGGGCAGGCGTAGCGCCAACTCCAGTGCCTGGAATTGATGCTCTTCCGATACTTCCCTTTCAAATTCATCCAAAAATAGTTCCACATCAATCAAACTATCATAATGCATAACATTTCTTACCTCAGTCGAAACAAATCTTTGCGATTTGGTCATCATATTGTAGCGGAGCGTAGATACTTCATGTCATTGATTCTGATAGTGTTCAATCTCTTCATCTAAGTTTGAGGCATAGGAGATATCCTTGTCCCATGAAATTCATCTATTGATTGTAGGATTGATACAATCCTCATCTTGCGTCGTTATCTTGTATGTCTGATCTAGATCATCATCACTTTCTACAAAACTTACGAGAAAAATCATCAACAAATATAGCATAATACCTATGCTTGGCAGTGGATGCTATCGATAAAGGTCCACATACATCAAGAGTAAACTCGATCAAGGATCACCTTTGTATGTGTCTACCTTCTCAAGTGTACTATTGGGAAGACCGGTAGAAATTTGTTGCATGATCTTCAAAGTGCCATGGTGCAAGTGACCTAATATATTGTGCAACAACTCATTGATGTATCAGCTCTTCACCTTCTCTACTTTAGTGCTCAAGGCAACAAAATATTATAACTCAAAATTGTATAGGTTCTTCACTTAAAACCCTATCCTCTTCACCTGTCCAGTGGCTATGTGATGAAGGAACACCTTTCCCTTACTAAATATCACATCATAACCTCTATCCTCCAACATCGCAACAAAAACCAAGTTCTTCCTTAAACTAGGAACATACATAACATCTCTCAAAGTGAGGGGAGAACCAGAATCCCTCTTAAAGGTAACTGTATCAATTTTCAGAGATCCTTCTCCTCCAGGTTATTGAAGAGATCTTTGTTATCATTCATATGAAATGAAGATCCATAGTCCATGTACCATACACTACCCATCATCGATCACACCATACAAGCCATGATGGTAAAATCTAGTTCAAACTATGAAGCAAGAGCCTCACCTGCCACTCCTCCTAAGGGCTTATTACCGACCTTTTTGTGTGGACACTTTGTGGAAAAATGTCTCAGCTTGTGACAATGGAAACACTTGATTTTTGACATGTCGTTCTTCTTGCCACCCTGACAAGAATCTGATTTGGAATGGGATGAATTCCCCTTCGATTTATTTTCCTTACCAGCTAAGTCACAATTCTCCTCATCATCATGCTCTGATGAGGATCTATCTCTGGTGTTGTTTTGAATCTCTTCATATACCAAGTCAGACCATAATCACTCCGACTCTGGTAGCTTCTCCCCCCCATCAACTGAGTCTGGGTAACTATGTGAGCTCTTGGGAAGTCCTAGAAGTTCTAGGTTGACCAGATCATCTTCAGAAACAGTAATCCTGACACATCTAGGCTCATCTTGACATGGGGTGAGCTAGGTCAAGTATTTTGGAATTAAGTTTCCCTTCACCATATTGATATTTCTAAGATTGTCCTTCAGTGAGAACTTCCTTTGGTGACTTCTATTTTGAAACAGGTTTTTCAATGCCTTCCACATTGCAAATGGAGTTTCCTTACCATGGAGATTCAAAAAAATATGATATTGAAATCCTTCTAGGATAATCCTTCTTTCCTTTTCCACACACTTTATCCATTCAACCAAATCTTAGGCATCCGATGTTGGAGGCTTCAGAATATCATGATCTATGAATTCCTTTAGCCTGTTAACTTCCAACATTGCCTTTATCCTATCCTTCTCTTGTAGTGGCTATAAACACCCTCCAAAATTTTTCCTTAGCTTCGTTTTGGAGCCTCCCCACCAATCATCCTCAGCAGCATGTCTTGCATGGTCAAGCATATAGGATTCAACTATTTCTCAGTGTCTTGTCAACCTGTGCATGTCATTTTGCTTCACTCCCCTCACAAGCTATCTTTCCAGACTTAGACCATGTGTTGGCCAAGAATCTCCCCTAGAAAATTGCACAATTATGGAGGGGAACAATCCTTCCCTCCAAAAATTATGCAAATCAGTTGGCCAGCCTATTGAGCTCAAGAATTGAGCAAATCAACCTGCCAAGCTTCCCTAAGAAAATTGTGCAATTTTGGAGGGGAACCAACCTTCTCTCTATAAATTACACAAATCAACCTGGCAGCATGCTGAGCTCTAGAATTGTGTAGAGCAGTTAGACATTCTTCCTCCAGAAAACTGTGCAATGTAACCTAGCACTACTGATCCGCCCAAAAATTGCGCAATTCCGGGAGGCAGTCACCTGTTGACCCCAAATATTGTGCTATCCCTCTGGAACATCTAGCCTAGCTCGGCCCATTATCTATGCAAATTTTCATCCCAGGCTCACAGATCGATGCATGTGCCTTCAGGTTGATCAGTTCCCTCCAGGACCGAGCAAAACTGATTTGCATGCATGGACTGCTTTTCCCAAGGTAGCATGCAAAGGCATCCCTAGATATAGGGATCTATTTTTAGTAGCTGGAGGTTACATACAATGCTTATTTTAGAAACCTCCTCCCAAGTGTCTCTTTTCCTAGATTTGTGGCATGCGTGTCATAACCTAAATTCTATCAAAACTTATGAATTGGATGAGCAGAGCTCATTCCTCTCACTAATATTGCAACTATGACATCCCACATCGTATCTAGGAGTCGTGGGCACATTCAGCTGAACTGTTTTTGGGTAAGCCTGCTTTGCATGTCTTGCACTATGTTTCTGTCACTCTTTGTGTTTCAGCTTGTGTCACTGATGTCTAGTTGATTTCAGTGAGCACTTGCTATCATTTCAATGTATGTTAGCTTGTAGAAGCACCGTTTCAGTTTTCACACCGACAGTCACCATTGCAGCGACTCACTTCACATAGATGCATGCTCTCCTGTTTTCTAAATCCTACACTTAGTGTTTACATGCATGATAATTCACTCTTTTTTACACTCAATATCACCATACATTCAGACTTCTCATGTTTTCTGTCACCCATCGGTGGGTTTAAGCTGCCTCAACCCGAACCTTGCTTTGCCTAACTAGCATTGCACATTTATAGAAGTGAAGGATCTACCTTGCCTCCATAAATTCACAAGTATGGCCTAACACTAACCTCCAGGCTTACATTGCACAATTCTAGGAGGAATTGCGTTGTGGGCCCCAGACACTACGCAATGCAGTTTTCTGGATTGCATGTCACTGCTGATTGAAATTGTGCATTGCATAGTTTCAGTCCTTAGCAGGCCACGCTGGATTGTTCATTGCATAGTTCCAGTAATCAGTCAGGCTCCTAACAGCCTGGATTATGCCTTTCGTAGTTTTGTCGATTAGTCTCTCAGTCTCACGGTGAAAATTATACAATCTTCACAAAAAGTCACACAAGTATGTTGCATGTCAGTGCTCCAATTTGTTTTGGTTTTTGACTGAAATATTTCTTCTCATGAGTGTTGCTATGTGTCCAAGTATCACAGGTGTTCTTCTGCCTCTCAGCAAAATAAGTACAATGGCTTCCAGGAGAGCAGAGTTGATGACACTATTCAGGACACAACTGGGGATGTAGTTGATCAAGTGTCTATGAACTTTCCTACCTATAAAGACATCAATATTTTAATGGACATGGATATCAAGATGAAATGACAGTGGCATCATAGCGAGAAGCACCATCAGCATCAATAGAAGGTAGCACACATGCATGTGCTAAATGTAAGAGGAAGGTTTTTGACAATGCAAAGGCAGCGCAAAGTTGCAAGTTCAAGCAGATCCACTTGTGATGAAAGCAACTTTGGAGATTGAGGATACGAGGCAATGACACAACAAGAGGATCATGTGATGGAAGAGAGAGAAACACAGAAGGAGTTGCAGATGTTGAAGCAGAAACTCAAGGAAGACTAAGAGCTGCACAGACTAGAGAAGGAGTTTCAGCAAAAACATGCACAGCAGGAGGCGCAACATGCACAGACAAATGAAATTGCACCCATATAGGTTATGGACCCATTCAACAGTTGGCATGGAGCAGATAGGGTGAGTAGTGTTTTCGATCGCATGCAAGGGTATTCAGGAACATGGATGTCATTATGCGCACGCATCCGAGCCCACCCATTTGGTACACTCACCAAAGCAAAGACAAGAAGCAAGTCTGGTTGGAGCTAAACATGTATTTTGACAACCTGATGTGCATGCTCACCAACACACACTCAGAGATCAGCACAGACACTACGCATCAATATGTTTCTAGTCCAGCTGCACTTAGGATGATGATGCAAATGTTATTAGATGAGTTGGATAGATGAGCCATATCAATGTACACAGATGCAATGAAGGAAAGAGTTTGTTTTCAACAAGATGTAACCATTAAGCACATGGACACCATCACAGATGGCCAAGCTTCGCATCAGTTTTCCACTGTCGATCGTTGCATGGATTTCAAAGAGTTTCTTTCACCACAGCTGTCTAAGTGTTAGTGAGAGCTTGCATGGCTTGTTCAACCCTATTTTGTCTCACATGGGCACATGTGCAGATTGTATGTAATGTCTTGTCCAGTGGAAGTTCAAGTGTCAATAACTGAATGTAACATTCATAGAGTAGTTGAAGAGTCATGAGGATAGATGAACAGTCACAAAGCGGGAATGTCAAGGGTCAACCCACCCTTTGCTATATATAGTCCCTCATAACTCATTGTAGAGGCTTTTGGTCAGCCAAGCATCTGATAGGAGTATCTTAGAGAAACCTTGGAGAGTATTGTAACAAGCCTTGGCTTCTTCACAGTGCAAAGCTAGTACATCTCTTTGGAGGAGTAGGCAGTAGTGACTATAACATTCCATTGTCAGGACTAGTGGTCGGTCATGGTTATACTGTATGATTGGAACTTTCATTTCTTAATATAATAGAGCCAACACGTTCCATGCATATGTTGTATTGTATTTCAATGATCTTGTTTACTCTAAATGATATATGCATATGTTTTGTTACACATGTGTTTATAGACTCTTTCTGTTTATGTATGTATGAATCTTACTAAAATGTGTTGTTGGTTTAACCATCACTTTGGATTGTCGTTTTACTTGCCTCCTAGTTTGTGATGCATCCTTGTTCATGTGTTTCCTTCTTAACCACATGCTTCATAGGTTTCCAAGGGGCGCACTCACCTCACTCTCTGTGTGTTAGAAGTGTTCATGCACCTTCCTTGGGTTGTTATGCATGTCACACCCTTGCTACCAACAAGGACATATTACTTGCCTCTACACACAACCATGGTCAAGGTGATACCATATGACCCATTGTTGGGACTCCTACACCAAATGGTCTGAGGTCTAGTTGGGACTTCTTACCAGGGAGATCCCCTCACATGTTGGTGGGTCTAGAACTGTCAACATTTTGGCACTAGAAAGAGGGCCAGATGATAAGCTGTGTCCTCTCGTCCTGTTTTGAACCTTTGCACATCTATCGGATTTTATCACACTCATTCCTCCATGACGTCTTTCGCATGTTGAACATCATAGCATCACGAGGGATTTTTTGATCTCTTGTCTGAATTCATGTATCATGGTGAAGACGAAGCAACCTGGCCTAAGTACTTAGAATACTTCTATGTATTCCTTGAGAATCCAGATGATTTCTATGTAGAAGAGGTTAGTCTGCTGCTATCATACACACTTCATGAATCCCCACAATGGTGGTGCTGGCGTCTACCTCCTAGCAGCATGCACTCATTTGACCAGTTCTATGATCTCATTTAATCTAATTTCCATCATTTTGGTCCAGAACCTCTCAAAAAAGATCATTACAAAAATGGAAGGCCCCGCATGAATCACCTATGTATTTTTGGCAGCGTTTCTATGATTTGCAGTTTGAAACCCTGAAAAGCCAAATGAAATTTCCCTATCTTTGGGACAAATTTGAATATTGTCTTAACAAACCAATCAAACCCAAGAAGTTCAAGATCAAACCACACTCAAAATACTTCGGTGATGGAGCTGTGCAATCACAGATGGACATGATCATTTTCACAAGTGATTGTTCATCATCCCCTCATCAAACAGCTCCACCATCGCAAAGTGATGCAGGAGAGCATGCACACTCATTTTTTCAACTGTCACATCCTCCCGACATCGCTCCTTCCAATTTTCATGCTAGCTTGGTTATGAATCCGTTGGGTTATCACATGCATTTTGTACCTCAACCTCCATCTTCATACTCGGATGATCCTCCGGATGACACTATCTTGTGTTCTTCCATTCCAGACTCTACACTTGTTGTGAATGAGGATCAAGCAATCAACAAAGTTGGTGTTGCAAAACCAACATGCACTGTCATTCATGAAGAGTATGAATGGGATCTTGAACATCCACTAGAATCAGAGGAACATCCCTATCTGTCCACACCTCCTCCATTTTTTCCTGACATCCTTGAAGATCCTACCATCCATGATTTTTGATGTGCATCTTCGTCCACGGATGCACCTATTTTTTATCATTCACAAGACACACCGTACATCAGCCCATCATTCGACAATGAAGGGGACCAATCATTCAGTGAACATCCACTTGATTTTTCATTTGATTTTTCTAGAAATTCAAAGGGTGAACATCCTTGCTTCTCATCTACTCCTCTGTGTGATTCATCAAATCATGAGGATGCCAACAAACATCCTGAATTTTCTAATATTGGTTCATGATCTCTCTACTTCTTCATCTGATCACGATATTGATTCAACTGTTGTTAATTTGTCTAATACACTGGTCTACGATTATCTATCTATTGACAAAGTCAAAACCCCAAAGATTGTCGAGGCAATTCAGCTAGAGTTCATGGTTATGCCAAGCCCTTGCTATTGTGAGGTTGGTCTCACTTCTAATCAGGAAATTGCTGAAACACCTAAGGCTCCTCATCACTCATCTATATGCATTGAAGATCAATCTCACACACAGATTTCACTTCCTCCAGTCGAACTACACGATCCCATTGCTCATGCATTGGAGGAATCTTACATAGTAAGCACACTTACGCAACGTAAGTGGTCTACCGTTCTCATCTTTGCTTACATGACATAGTCAAGAGAATGCGTACACTTAACATCTGCATGCAGTGTCACATAACATCATGGTATGTCCAAGGATTTCATGCCATGCACTTATACTCACTTATGTTCTGTTGACACATCTAAACTCACAGTGTGTCTATCTTCATTGTTATATCTTTCTTGTTTTCTAGTTTGCACCTCTGTTGTTCACGAACCATGCCTTCACCAACATGGGTCGACCAATGCACCAGTGACTGCATTGGAAGTATTACTTCACGTGAACAGACCCATGCATCGTTACCTTAGCAGTAGGTGTAGTGTTTGTTTGCTTACATTATTTTTTTCTTCTTACCCTACATGTTTGTTTTCTCACTTGCTTGTCTACTTACTCGCTTTTCTTAAGCATCTACTTCTGCTTCTTCATTGTTTTGTGTTTGTTTTCTTGTTTACGTTCATAGGTTAGTTTCACATGAAACTGTGTGTGACTCTTGAAACAAGTTGGGTAAAGGACAAGAGGACTTGCACAGTTATCAATACTTGGTTATTTGTCATCCTGCCTCTGCATGAAGAATTTGTTGTCTTCAATCCATGATACATCAATGGAAAACATGTACTGTTCTAAGTGAACCTTGGTGAAAACACAACGCTTGTGTGCTAACTAGTGTCACCTACTCTAGTGGGTTGTTTTTGGGTTAATCCTTATCAGCTCCGTCAAGTAGAGTAAGGTGAGGAGGAAAACCTTAACAAGCATGTTAGAGGTATATATAACTACTTCTCTGAAGGAACAACCTCTTCTACTCTCAATAAGTTGGGATCCCTCTTCCACCTCTGAAATGAATAAGTGATATGCACAATTATGAAAATGAAAATGAAAAAGATTCGAAAAAATGAAAAGTTAATAAGGTGAAAGAAGAGAAAGGTTCCTATGTAGAGAGGTGATGCAAGTAACATCGTCAGGGTACCGACTAGGCTCGCTGGCAACAGAGTGATGCTTGTGTTCCTACGTGACTCTGTTGGGGTACTATCTAGGCCTATTGGTAGCGAAGCAACACTAGAGATGAAACTAAAACTCTAATGATCATATGAATTGTACACCAATATACCCCTCATCCCCAATCAAAACAATTGTGTTGACTTGGCTTGGAATGTGTGTCGACGACCAAGGGCTTGACAAATGCTACATCTTACAATCAAGAAAGTGTGGAAGCCAAGACAAACAGAGAACTGAACAATACTTTCGAATGTGTTAGAATTGTTTTTCATGAACAAGGTCCATTCAGAGAGTTGGAGTTCTACCAGTGTGTGACCAAGTGTTGTAGTGGCTACAAACACCCTCCAAAATTTTACCTTAGCTTCGTTTTGGAGCCTCCCTAACAACCATCCTCAACAACATGTATTGCACCATCAAGCATATAAATTTCAAATGTTTCTCAATGTCTTGTTAGCCTGTGCATGCGAGTTTTCTTCACTCCCCTCACACGTTGTCTTTCCGGACTTAGATCATGTGTTAGCCAAGCAAATCCCCCATAAAATTGTGCAATTCTGGAGGGGAACCAACCTTCCCTCCAAAAATTGCACAAATTAGTTGGCCAGCCTGCTGAGCTCAAGAATTGCGCAAATCAGTTTTTCAGGATTCCCTTAGAAAATCACACAATTCTAGAGGGGAACCATCATTCCCTCTAGAAATTGTTCAAATCAGCCTGGCAGCCTGTTGGGCTCTAGAATTGCACAAAACAGTTAGGCAATCTTCCTCCATAAAACTGCTCAATCTGACCCAACACTAGTGCTCAGCCTAGAAATTGAACAATTTTGGGAGGCAGTCACCTGCTGACCTCAAAAATTGTGCAATCCCTCTGGGACATCTAGCCTAGATCATCCCAGGATTTGCGCAAATTTTCATCCCAGGCTAGCAGACCGATGCATTTGCATTCAGGTTGACCAGTTCCCTCCAACACCGAGCAAAACTGATTTGCATGCATGGAATGTTTTTCCCAAGGCAGCATGCAAAGGCATCCCTAGGTTTAGGGATCTATTTTTAGTAGCTGGAGGTTACAGGCAATGCTCATTTTAGAAACCTCCCGCCAAGTGTTGCTTTTCCTAGATTTCTTGCATGCACATCATAACCTTGATTTTATCAAAATGTATGAACCAGAAACCGCAGAGATCATTCCTTACATTGATCTTGTAGCTATGACATCCCACATTGCATCTATGAGTCATTCGGCACATTTATATGACATGTTTCGAGGCAAGCCCACTTTGCATGTCTTACATTGCATTTCTGTCGCTTTTTTTTTTGTTTCGACGTGTGAGTGTTGTCTGCTTGATTTCAGTGAGTGCTTGTTTTCCTTTCAATGTATGTTAGCTTGTAGACGCATTGTTTCAGTTTTCATTCGTATCTCACTGTTGTCGCATGCATGACACTGTTTTTGCACCGACGTTTGTTGTTCGGGTGACTTGCTTCACACACATGCATTCTTTCCCTTTTTTTGAATCCCGCACTTACTGTTTGCATGCATGATCATTCACTCTTGTTTACAGTTAGTATCACCATGCATTCATACTTCTCATGTTTGCAGTCGCCTGTCAACGAGTCTGAGTTTCCTCATCCTGGACATTGCCTTACCTGGCTAGTGTTGCGTGTTTTTAGAAGTGAAGGCTCTGCCTTCCCTCCAGAAATTACACAAGTCTAGCCTAAAACTAACCTCCAAGCTTGATTTGCACAATTATGGGAGACAGTGCCTTTCTGACCCTAGAAACTACGCGATGCAGTTTGCTGGTTTGCATGTCACTGCTGTCTAAAATTGCGCATTACACAATTTCAGTCCTCAACAGGCCAGGTTGGACTGTGCATTACGCAATTCCAGTAGTCATTCAACCTCACGACAACTTTGACTATGCCTGTCACAGTTTTGGTAGTCAATCTCCCAACTTCCCAATGAAAATTGTGCAATCTTCACATACAGTCACACAAGTATGTTGCATATTAGTTCTCCAATTTCTTTTGGGTTTTCGACTGATATATTGCTTGTCATGAGTTTTTATATGTCTTCGGGTATTACAGGTGTTCTTCTACCTCTCAGCAGCACAGGTACAATGGCTTCCAGGAGAGAAGATTTGATGACACCGTTCAGGACACAACTAGGGATGCAGTTGATCAAGTGTCTATGAACTTGCCTATCTATGAAGACATCAAGTTGTTCATGGACAAGGATATCAAGATAAAATGGCAGCGACATCACAACGAGAAGCACCATCAACAGCAACAGAAGGTAGTGTTATTCCTCTGAGTTGATAATGGTTAGATATCAAGCTAGAGCATCTAAGATAATTGTTTCGGGGTTTTGTTTATAGTTTGGAGGACCTGTCCTAGGTTGAGTCTCAATCTTGGAAATTCTATAAGATAGATTTCTAAGAACAAAAGGTATTTCATCTATTTTAGAATCTTCAGTTTTAGTCTTAGAAGAACAAGAGGAACTAGAGGCTTCTTGAATAGAATTGAGTTTTCTTTCAGCCTTTTCCTCTTTAGCTTTCAAGGAAGTCAAAGCAGCACTATTTTCTTCCACCTCTATAGAATTTGTTTGCATATCTTCAAGATTTATTGAATTTCTCTCTCTTAGCATTACAGCAAAATCATCGTCAAAGGCTTTAGAAAACCTAGAATTAGTTGCTGCTACAGTGGTTTTACAATCAAGGGGCATCTTATGATAAAGTTTATTGAACCCTTTAATAAAATATGATACAAGTTCACCAAAACTTCGTTTAAGTTATTCAAATTTAGTCAAAAAGTAAAGAGGATCCTTCTTTACACCCCATTGATTTTTAAATATATTTGTAAGCTCTTCCCAATTTCTAATGGAATTCACAGTAACTGCCTAAACCAGATCCTTACATTTCCTTCAAGTTACTATACAAAAAATCTCATGTAAACATTTTCTTGTTCAATATTCATGTTGTCTGCAAAGTCTAGAAAAGCTTGAATATGGTCTTCAGTTGTGGGACCAGTTTCTCCATTATACCTGTGAAGGTATTTCAAGTATCCAGTTGGGAATGCATCGAGGTTAGCAGGTAAGACTAAAGATGCATATATAACATGTACAATAGGTTGGAATGCCATAGTAGAAGGTGGTGTATGAGGTGATTGTGTGGATGAAGAAGAAGATGAAGAAGTGGTAGAAGAAGGTGATTGAGGGGATGAGTGACTATGTGGAAGTGAAGAAGGAGGAGGTCTCCTAAATATCTTTAAAGGAGTCTTAAGAACTAAATCTAGGACCTGTGAATGAATACCCTCTTTTATTTCAAAGAGTGGATTTGAATATACAGAGATGGTCTCTTCAAGTTGTTCAAAAGTAGAAGGAAATCAATAAGTGGTAGGGGATATGAAATCTATGGGTTTTTATTCAAGTAAATTAAAACCCAAATCAGACTCAGTTTTAGGTGATCCTGGTGGTAGAGGGGGTTCTTGATGTGTTTCAAAAGAAAAAATGAAGAAATTTGAATCAAAATCAATTCTCCTATCTAATATTTTAGAAACCCTAGGAGGTATTTGTGTCAAATCAGGATCAGATGGAATATTACTAAAACGATCAAATGATTCTAATTCCTCAGACTGCAAGGCTGAAGAAGAAAAATAAGATGGTTAATTTCTCCTTTTAGATCTGGCTTTTCTTAGAAGTTTTTCAGGATCTGACAGAGGATTAACTAAGTCAGATTCTAAATGAGATTTGGTGTGCTTAAAAGCTGCCAGTTTGGGCTAGTGGAGTCACCAGGTGAAATATTTTAACCTTTCTAGACCTTTAATCACCTTAAATGAATAAAATGAATATTGTTGCCCGAAGAAAACTTAATGGAATTCGAATTTCCCATCAGTGGTGCCTGGCTGATGCTGTATCTCTGAGTTGATAATGGTCAGCTATCAAGCCAGAGCATCTAAGATAATTGTTTTGGGGTTTTGTTTTTATTTTGGAGGACCAATGAATGAAATAGATATAAAACTATAATGCCTAACCTTTTGAATAATATTAATGCCAAAACGGAGGGCTTCTATAAATCTTCACGCAGTGATAAAGCTTGAATAGAGGTGAGCAGAAACAAAAAATAATATGATTATCACAGTTTTCAGACAAAAAATTAAACAATCATAATTATGAAAACCTTTGACCGATGTTCGGAAGGTTCAAGAGAATATGCTTATGATTACAATAAGATGTTGATGATTTATTATTCAGAGGGAATTAATTAAACAAACAGTCCATTAATCCATTCTCTTTATAGATTTTCACTTCAAAAGCTTAAAGGAATAGATTGAAACACAATTATTCCTACCTAGGTATCTCTATAAGAGATAAGAATATGAAGAAACACATAATGTGTGTTACTGGAAAGACTTACAGAAAACACAAACTGTGTAAAACTGAATTCAGAATCCTTTGCTTTGTATGAAGGGTCCAGAAAAGCTAAGTAGATCAAATGTTTACAAATGCTTCATCAAGGTGCAACCTTTCTTCAAGAGTGAAACCCTTCTTCAATGGTCAACCTAGTTCAATGGTGAACCCATAATAACTCATAAAGAGAGTTATTTATACAATAGTAGAACTAAGAAAATATCCTAAAACGTTTTTACAAAAATAGATTTATTCAAGGAAAAGGAAATATCTTCATGCAAGAAGATAGAGACAGTGATTGAACTGTTGCTTGTTGTCCCTGTTATTTAGGTTCTGCTAGCTTTGGTCTTTCATATTTTGCCCTTTAAGCTACTAGGCTATTTGGTTTTCATGCTGGATATCATATTTACTTATGACCTTTCATCTACTACACTTCATCTAATACTCTTTGGCCTTGTTGACTTGTCAATAACCTTTACTGTGATTTTTACTTTTACTGTACATTTCAAGTTTTTACTATCTATTTCAACAGTAAATCATTTAGTTTTTTTACATGTCTCAGCATATGGTAGTTGGATATTGATCATCTTTCTGTATATTTCAACTGTTATTCTTTTAACTGTATGTCTTCATTTGCCTCCTCTATTTTAACTTTTATTGTGTAAATTGAAGGATACAATAAAAGACTTGGTAGAATTGTTGACAGCATTGATGTAGTGGTTGATGAGAAGGGATACATTCCTAGACAAGTACATCATGAAGACATCGAAGAAGATGAAGGATATCCTCAACAACAGAATGATGATGAAGAAGAATTTCAAGAATAACCTCAAGAAGAACCAGAGGAGCAAACAAGAATAGAAGAAAAGACTCCATCCAGATATGTTCAGAAGAATCATCCAGAATCTCAGATTATGGGGCAGAAAGAAGCAAGTGTACAAACAAGAAGAAAAATTGCAGAAGCTTCAAGTTATTTGGCATTACTCTCTTCTACTGAACCACAAAATGTAAACGAAGCATGCAAAGATGAATGTTGGGTGAAAGCAATGGATGAAGAACTTGAGCAGATCGAAAAGAACAACACTTGGGAGTTGGTTCCTAGACCGAAGGATAAGAATGTTATCGGAACAAAATGGGTCTTCAAAAACAAACTGAATGAAAATGGAGAAGTAATTAGAAACAAAGCCAGACTTGTTTGTAAAGGGTATGCGCAGCAAGAAGGAATAGACTTTGAAAAAACCTTTGCTCCTGTTGCAAGACTTGAAGCCATTCGAATGTTTCTTGCTCTCTCAAGTTTTCAAAATTTCAATGTATTTCAAATGGACGTAAAATTATCCTTTCTGAATGGAGACTTGGAAGAAGAAGTTTACATTGAATAGCCAGATGGGTTCATTCTTGGAAATGATCCAAATCTTGTGTGCAGATTGAAAAAGGCTCTCTATGGGCTCAAACAAGCTCCAAGGGCTTGGTACTATCGCTTGGACAAATATCTTCATCAACAAGGTTTTCAAAGGGTTCAGCAGATAGCAATCTTTATATCAAAGTTGAAAATGATAAATTACTAATACTTGTTGTGTATGTAGATGACATTATTTTTGGCAGCAATGAAGAAGAGATGAGTCAAAGCTTTGCCTTGGTCATGCAGAAAGAATTTGAAATGTCCTTGCTAGGAGAACTGACATATTTCCTTGGTTTGCAAATCCAACAAAGGGAAGGAGGAATCTTTTTATCTCAAACCAAGTATCTCAAACAGATATTGAAGAAATATGGCATGGAAGAAGCAAAACCATTATGTACACCCATGGTCACAGGATGTAGCTTCAGTGAAAATGATGAATATGCAGCAGTACATCAACCAACCTACAGATCTATGATTGGAAGTCTACTTTATTTGATAGGTACCCGACCGGACATCATGCATGCAGTAGGAATAGTTGGAAGATTTCAGGCAAATCCAAAAGAGACTCATCGTCAGGCAGTGAAGAGAATTTTCAAATATCTTCAAGGGACACAAAATTATGGCTTATGGTATCCTAAAGATACAGATCTCACACTTCATGCTTATACAGATGCAGATTGGGCCGGAAGTGTGGATGACAGGAAGAGCACAAGTGCTGGTGCGTTCTTTATGGGTTCCAGATTAGTATCTTGGTTCAGCAAGAAACAGAGTTCGATTGCCTTATCTACAACTGAAGCAGAATATGTTGTTGTTGTATCTTGCTGCACTCAACTCCTTTGGATGATGCAGACCTTGCAGGATTTTCAAATCGATTGTACTCTGCCTGTCTCCATCTTATGTGATAACACAAGTGCAATCAACATTTCAAAAAAACCAGTCATGCATTCGAAGAAAAAGCATATACCGATCAAATATCATTTTCTTCGGGAACAAGTTCTTGAACAAAAGGTCAAGTTGGAGTATGTTCCTTCTAAGGAACAAGTTGCTGATATTCTCACCAAACCATTGCCCAGGGAGGCCTTTGAATACCTCAGGCACAAGCTGGGGGTTGTTGATGCATCATCATGTTGAATCTCTTTTGATGGTTGTTCGTACAGGTTCAGGGGGAGCATATAATGCATTGTTGGCATTATGGAGGATGTACAAAAGGAGATCATGGGAGCTGGTCTGAATATAGCTGCAATATTTCTCTATCTCTTTCTTGGTCATTAATGGTGTCTGGTGGATTAT
>APFE030340793.1:5846-42105 GCA_000404065.3 Pinus taeda
TCTGTAGTGAATATTTTATGGGCAGCAATGCAAACTCAGGTCCAGTGCGGCAATACCTTTGAATACAAAAGATAATCAGGCTCCACACCCAACATTGTGTTATATTATTTCCATGACTAGCGCATGTAGTTAACTGGGGAGTTAGAGGGGGGGCAGAGCCCCACCTTTGTTGCACCAATTGTTCAGCAGAGGGTGGCAACCCCCCCTGTTTAGGGGGTTTGAGGGGGCAGGCAGCCCCCGTCTATGGGGTCCGGGGAAGTACCCCGGGGAATTTTTTTTTGGACCTTATATTAGGTTGGGTAGACCTACCTATGGTTTTATGCATGGTGTTTGCACATGGTTTTGGACACGATGGTTTTCGGTCCATGGCTTTGGACGTGATGGTTTTCAGTCCATGGTTGGACAGGATGATTTTCAGTACATGGTTTTGGATGCGATGCTTTTCAGTCCATGGTATTGGATGCTTCAACATGTATAAATATGTATTGTAACATTGAAAGGAACATAATGAAAAATCAATTTGGTAGTCCCGGTTTTGGGATCGAGGGGGAAATCTTTGTGTTTATGTGTTCTATGTGTTATGTTCTCACATTGTTTTTTTCTATGTTTTAGAATTCGTATGCAGGTAATTTATGTACGGGGTTAAAACCTACAGATACGAACTAGTGACCTTAGTTTCCTTTCCCAGGGACCACATAGGTGACTACAAGGAGGAATACCCGAGGTACTTAAGGCAGACATTGTATCACTCTCATTAGTACTTACGAAGGGTGCCCTTGCGAAGTTTCCATACTTCTACCGACAAAGGCTTTTAATTGGAGGTTAGTGTAACTATTTTTGTTACCTTTGCTGGTAGGCTTGGGTTATCATTATCCCATAATATCTTTGGAAGGTCCTTTATATTGCTTTCTTGTATTTTGGTGTCTCATCCTAATCACCCGGAGAGGAAATACCAGGAAGTATCTTGATTTATTGTATCTTTAGGGACATTTCAATGAGTTCTCTTTGGTCCTAGATTGCATAGCTTTATAATTTTTTGATTCTTTACAAGTTATTATAATAATTAAAAGTGGTTGATCAACTGGTTCATTGGTCTAGGAGGCTTTGTGGGCTCTCACCTATGAGTGTCGAGCCTTCTTCTAGAAGGCATAGGAGCAATTCTGCTGGTAATTTTCAATCAGTAGCAGTGAATGCATCAGATATTGATCCTCCATATCAAGCTATATTTTGATAGGGTATACCTAGTGCAAGTTGTGATTTGGATAGGGATACCGCTATCCTTTCTACGGTCATCTTCTAGTCAGAAGACGAAGTTGAGGTTGAAGAGATTCCTGAGTCACCTGTGACTCCTTTTTCACCTCTTCCTCCTAATTATCTAGATGTTCTATTGTACGTTGCGACCTCGACTCACAGGCTGACAAGCCCTAGTTTTTATCATCATTTTCCTTCAATGACCACTGCTGAGAGCACAAATTTGAATATGAGTGCTACTAGTGAGCATGCTCCTCTTTCAGTTCAAGGAGGAGGTACTATTTCTATATCTACTGTCACTCCTAGTACTACAATATTTGGCTCTACTTCCATTCCATATACAAGTGGAGGCAGCCAATCTTTTTCTTCCCGCACTGGTTCCTTCCACTTGGGATGCCTTCTAGTGCAATTCTCTTAATTCCTCTATCCATCCCATCTGTTGTTTCCACAACTATGACTTCTATGGCTATTGATTCAATCTCTTTTTAGGGTTTTCCTTTTGGAAGTGGTCACATATCTCATTCTAATCCTTCTTTAGGATCTCTTCCTTTTTCCACTCAAGATAAAAATCATAATCCTTTTCAAGGGTGGACTAGCCCTACTTTTAGTGGCTTAGGAATTGCGAATCAGTTTTGTTTTGGTCAACAAGTCAACATGCCTCACTCCTCCATAAGTTCCTTTCAGGATTTTTCTCCCTTCGCTAATGAATGGAACCCTTCCTAAGGACTCTCCTCTCGTTTTAATACTTCACTTGGGGGAAATATTCTTGGTTATGGTAACTTTCCAGCAGGAGTTGGCCAAACTCCAAATTTCTCTGGACCAGAAGATTTTCCCTATGATTCGGTATCTTTTACGAGAAATCCTTGGCATCCTAGTGCCTCTACAAATCTAGGATATTCTTTTAAAATTATTGGGAATTCATCTCATAGTGGGTGGAGTTCTCAAGATCCTCCGCGCTTACCCTTCTTGGCAACCCTAAATTTTCCATATCTCTCAAAATTGATGAATGATCCCATCTGATATAATCTATCATTGCCTTTGGTTACTACCAAACTTCCATCGGATATTCAAAAATTAGAAGGAAAGTCTGGGGAGGATCCAACTAACCATATAACAAAATTTCATTTATGGTGTTTGTCTAACTCCCTAATTGCTGATTCAATCAGGTTGAGATTGTTTCAGCACACCTTAACTGGAAATGTTGCTAAATGGTATATAAAGATTAATGGTGGTACCTTTTCTTCATTTGGTGATTTGGCTACTATGCTTTTGAACCATTTTCAGTTTCCCGTTCGGTATGATGTTGGAACTGAGCTATTGTCTAGTTTCCAACAAGATACAATAGCTCACATTTCTGACCATATTCAGGAATTATAGAGAAGGAAGAGGCTCATCAAAGCCTATATTCCTAATGAAATCCTTATTGAATGGTTTTTAAAATCTTTACAACGATAAATTTATAAGGATGTATCACTCTCCAGAGTGTTCACCGAAGAACATGCTATCTTTAGAGCCCAACAATTACAACTTATATATTCTCAGTCTGGGATTCTTGAGAAGATTTTTCCTGATGCTCCTTGATCAAATATCATTTAGCTAAACTGAAGACAGGTCCCCATGCCGATGGGATTATCAGAGCGATCAATAGTAGCATAGCTAACTTGTTAAGTCAATTGCAATAGTTCTCTTTACAAACCTATTCTTCAATTCAGGCATCACCATTAGTGTCTATGCCTTCTCAACCTTCAGATATTAATGTTGTCCAATCTTCCAACCCCAAAGGAAATCAAAAATCTTATGGGAAGAAGAAGGCACGAGGTAAGAAGAAAGATAAGGATGGGAAGGGTAACGTGAACAAACCTAGTAATAATACTGGGGAGGGTAAAAAGGAGTCTAAAAATAAATTTAAGTTCCATTGCAAATTGTGTAATGGAGACCATTTAACTCATCTTTTCCCTAAGATTCAGGATGCTTAGCACTTGTTAGTGCAGCAGGGTTAGATTATATTATCATATTATTGATGAATGTGTGGTAAATGAGATTTTCTCCTTCATGGATGGTTTCTCGGATTATAATAAGATTACTATCCATCCTGAAGATCAACATAAGATAGCTTTTATCTACTGCTCGAGTACTTTTGCATACAAGAAGATGCCTTTTGGCCTTAAAAATGCTGGAGCTAATTTTCAGTGGGCCATGTCCCACACTTTCTAAGATATCAAACATATCATCGAAGATTATTTGGATGACCTAGCTACCCTTTCTTGAAAGAGAATTTATCATCCTCATCATCTTCGATTGATTTTTGAGCGATGTCATTTTTACAAAATCCAGTTGAATCCAAATAAATGTGTTTTTGCTATCACATCCAGTTGATTATTGGCATTCATCGTATCTACTGAAGGGATTTGTGTATATCCTTTCAAGGTTGAGGAAATACTTCAGTTTCCTCCCCTGTCTACCATCCGTCAACTTCAAGGTATCCAAGGAAAAGCCAATTTCTTTAGGATATTTATTGCAAATTACGTTGAGATTACAAAGGGATTTATGTGATTGTTGAGGAAAGGAGTTTCATTTCTTTGGGATGATTTCATTCAATGCTCATTTGATGCTTTGAAAAAATAGTTGACCTCTACTCCATTATTGAGTCCACCCGATTATAGCATGGATTTTCTCTTATATCGCGCTATGGCATAATCAACCATTGGTATGGTTTTGGATTAGGAAGACAATGCTCTCTGCAAGCAAGTGATTTATTATTTTAGCTAAGGTTTGGTAGGTCCTAAACTATGATATTCTCCTATAGAAAAATTAGATTTGGTAACTATTCATGTTGTCCAGTGACTTAGACACTATATTATGCTTAGAAATGCTTTTGTCTTGGTAGTTGTCAACCCATTTCAGTTTGTTCTCAATAGGCGAGTGATTTGGGAAAATATAACAGATGGATTGTTATTTTACATTAGTTCGATCTCGAGTTCTTGTCAGCCAAATCTAAGAAATTGTTAGTATTTGCAAATTAATTTCAGAGTTTCCTTGTGAAGAAGAAATAGTTTGTGAGGAATCATTCCCCGATGAGCATATTTTTCTTATTTCTTCACAATATCCTTGGTGTGGGGATATTATTATATATCTTCAAACTTCGAAGTTTCCCCTCTCTTTTTCAAAGGATGAGCAAAGAAAATTACGTCACTTAGCGAAAATTTATGTTATTATCAGTGACACTTTATATCGTCGCGGGGTTGATTTAATCCTTAGACACTGCTTAACCTTAGAAGAAGCTGAGTCAGTGCTGAATTATTTCCATGGTAGAGCTTGTGGTGGTCATCTATCTGGGCTTTCTATAACCCAAAAAAATATTGCGTGCAAGGTATTTTTGGCCTTTGATTTTCAAAGATTGTGTTGAAGCAGTCAAAAAATGCCATCCTTGCTAGGTTTACACTCGGAAAATGCGTCATCATATAGATCCAGTTTTTCCTGTTATTACCATCATACCACTCACAAAATGGGGCAATAATTTTGAAACGTGTATCCTACCTTTGGAAAAGGATCATAAGTATATTATTGTAGCAATGGACTACTTTACCAAGTGGGTTGGAGCTATGCTCACTGTAGTGAATGATGGTGAAACAACAACCATGTTTCTTTTCAACCAAGTCATTTGCCATTTCAGTATTCCAAAGGATATTTTCTCTTACCATGGTAGTCATTTCCAAAACAAGATGATGGCTGAATTGGTTCTCAAGTTGGGTTTCCGGCAGGAGCATTTGTCTCCTTACTATCCTTAGGCCAATGGTCAAGTGGAAGCCATGAATAAATCCCTGAAAGTTATCCTACAATGGAAAATTAATAAGACTTGATATAATTGGCATATCATATTATATCCTACTATTTGGGCATACTAGATGTTGGTTAAGACTACTACAGGTTTCACTCCTTTTCAACTAGTTTATGGTTTGGAATCGAGATTCCCTGTGGAATGTGAAATTCCTTCTCTTAAATTAGATGTAGAACTTATTCCATACACTTCTAGTCTTAAATAATGCCTTGTTCATTTGGAACATATTGATGAGAAGCATCGAGATGCTGCCAAAACTAATGAAGCTCATAAAAAAATAGTGAAAGTCCAATATGATAAGGTTGTGTAGCCTAAGGTTTTCTCTGAAGGTGACCTTGTCCTAGTCTATGACCAAGAAAAATAGTCTTTGGGGGAAGATAAGTTTAAACCCATGTGGTATGGTCATTTTATCATTAAAAGGAAAAGGGATCTTACAAATTGGTTGATTTTGATGGAAATGAGATGTCAGAGTCTAGAACTAGGCTCTATCTTAAAAAGTATTATGCCTAGTTTTTTACCTAGCATTTGCTTGGTTGTAGATATTGTATATATTTCTGCATATCTTTCTATAGGTTTCATTGTGATATCGACACTTTTGATATTCTTTGGTAGGTATTTATGGTTTTTTGATATCTAGGGTTCACCGATGATGCTTGTTGCCATACTTGGAATTTGTCTTTCGCGGCTTGGGTAATTTACTATCCATCTGGTCAGTTGTTGGTTTCAAGAGGCATATGTATTGGCCCTACTTCAAATAATGTTTCCGAATATACTATTATGGTTAACTTACTATCTTAATACATATCTCTTGGTATTGATTCATTCGTAGTATACTTGGATTTACAACTAGTGGTTTCTTAGTTAAACAACATCTATCGTGTGAGAGATGCTTATTTATATCGCCAATTTCTGAGAGTGCATTTATTACAAACATCATTAATTTTATCACATTTATTCATATTCCACGATCAAAAAAGTCATTTTATAATTCCATATCTAATCAAGCATTAGATTGGCATATTAATCATTCATCACATTAAAACTAAAAATAATTGAACATCATCTGTATATATGATCATCACATCATGAAACCGTCTATATATAGATAGAATTTTTTGTTCAAAATATTACACAAAATCGGGACAAAATGTCCTACAAAATCAGGGCTTAAGCCCAATCATGCCTATTAAAATCTGGACATCTCTAATCTATATCCATGGGTCTAGCCCCAAATGTGCATCTTAGAAGAATACAATGGCATTAGCCACCCATCGTAAGAGCCGCACACAATCTTGTGGTACTCCTACCACATGTCTCTGAATAGCTTCTGGTATTTCCTCTATCACTGCCATAGGTAGATAGTGAGTTAACCTCTCGAAGTTCCTCTATACAATATGGAGGATGACACTCTTTGTGTCTCTTCCATGCACCTATACCTGGGTAGACCCTCGGGTCATACTGGTCCCACATCTGTTTCATGATCAAATAATTTTGTAAGAATATTTATCTGATAAAAAATAATTTCAATTTATAGTTTTTTGAAATCCAAAAAAAATCAAATAACTTTAAAAAACTTAAAAGTATTTTTACCTATGGAACCCCATGCAGCATCTAGTGGAAGCACTAGATCTCAATCCCTTCTGAAGTCCATACCTACATATGGGTATTCCTCGATGGAAATGACTTGTTGTTCCCACCAAAGGAAAAACTAATCATAAAAAAATTTTCTAGGGACCTCACCATCCCCTAGTCTCTTCATCAAATCAACCCATCTATCTATATGTGGATCCCTCAGGCTACTGATGGTAGAGAGCACTTTGGTTTGAAGCCCTGGTATCCTCTCAAAGAAGAAAGTACAAAGGAAGGTACGATACCAAAAATGTTTGGTATTACTCTTTTTGATAGAAGTGAGTTGCTTTTCAGATTGATCATGAGGGTTGTACACCAATCAAAGACTGTGGTGAGGAAATCGACTACTAGGCTCATTGTAACATGCAATGGTTGGTGCAATGAAGATGAACCTGCTACCCATAATAAAAAGGATAATTCTGAGGGGTAGACTCTCCACATTCTTTATTGGGTTCTGTGTGCCTAGCTTCTCATTATTCACGCGGCAATATATGCGAACATAATCCTCTACAATGAGGTTTCCTCGGGCCTTCCCTTGCAAGTTAACTGTCTCCCCTCCTAGGGAAAGTCGAGTGATGAAGTAGATATCTTTTACTTCAATTCGCAAGGGCATTTGAACAATCATAAAGCATCCTCTTCTAGATCACAATAATTCACAAGCATCTCCAATAACCTTGTGTTGGTTTTCATATTAGGAATTTTTAAAATTTTCAATAATCCACACCCTCTAAATGCATCCAAAGACAATGGGTCATTCATTACTTCATTATTTACTATACTATGCTCTTCTTCTTTCCATGTGATATTCATCCTACAATTCAAACATTTTCATCCATTAAAATTCATAATTTGAAATTTTTCACTATGCACACGTGGGTTCACGTCATACACAGTCACATATAGGGCTTACTCAAACGCAACTTTGATATGCCCAACCTCCGTACGCGGAAAGAAAAAATATAAAAACAAGATCTCTACAATAAAAATACTGGAAAAAAAAAATAAAAAAAATAAAAATAAAAAAAATAAAAATAAAAAAAAATTGAAATGTACATAAATTCATTAAAATATCGAATTTGAGGAATACTTGGATGTTTGGTAACTTTTCGGGCCAAGAAATAGTGTGGATTGTGGTTGTTGGTATTTTCTCCAGAGCTCCTTCTCTCAATTGTTCAAAACACAAATGAGGTTTGTTGGGACAAAAGGCCTATTTATGACTTGTAATTAAAAAAAAAAAAATTAAAAACCTACTTTTACAAAGTTTATCTTTTATTTTTAATAATTTTATAAACTTTGTGACCTCTTGGATTTGAGTGTTGGGATAGGTTTCTTTCAGGTTAAATTGAAGACTTTGAGGTTTTTTTCTACTGCTTTGATTCCATGACCATTGAACTGTTATCGTAAGTATCTTTTTTCGTCACTGGCATATAGGTTAGGGATGATCAATTTTCCGTTTCATTATGCATTCTGGCCTCCATACTGTGATATGTTTGCTTAGGGTCGACCCCATTGTGTTATGATTCTTAAAACCATTTTCAATTGCCGACTTATAAAATCATGATATGATGGTAGAGCCTTCCTTTACATGGGGTTCCTAGTTGGATCCTTGCTGACATATGCTTCCCATGCTGCAAATACTAAGTATGCTCGGGAGTCCTCTTTAGTCCAGCCATGAATTTTTGTGATGAAGCTTCATTCTCCTTCCTCTTTTCTGTCTTTTTAGATTTATACCCTAGTTGTACTTCCGTATTGCATGTTGACTATTTGTACCTTTTGCCTTAGTCTGGCTTCACTTGGACTCATGTATAAGCCACTTTTAACCATGTATTTTTGAAAAATAAACCTTGCAATCACTTAGCCTCTGCATCATGACACCTTTTGCCCATGGAAAGAACATTCCTTTTGAGTGACATTGACTAGTCTCATTGCCTTGCATTAAGCATAGGAATTTTCCCCTCAGAGGAACTAGCACATTTGTGTTTGGACACTCATTATTTCCACTATACCATAGACATTCTTTTTTTCCTTTTTAGGCTTTCCAAATATGAAAAGGACAAAAAAATAATATATTCCAAAAGGAGTGGGAACGGAACTCTACTTCCATCATTGTTGGAAATAAGAGTTAGTTGTGTCACCCTTGAACAAAGCACTCAAAACAAATATTTCCGCGATTGGGATGGGCTTTAGTTTGACTTAGAAGAGCCATAACCTTTCTATTGAGTCAATACTCTTCTGGTTGGTTATCTCTTCCAATCATATGGAGAGTTTGTTTATGCCTCCTACATGAGAAACTCATATAAAGTTATCATATGCTGCAATATAGTCACAGTTCATTCATGATTTTGTTCAAGGGAAGTAAACTTGAGTTGGCCTTTTTGTGGTGTCTCTTGACTCATATTCAGTATCAAATCAGCTATTTGGTCCTTTTCTCAGGCTGGTTCGAGAAGGTCTCCATTGAATTCTTGTTGGTATTTCTTCTCTTATTGACTTCGACACAGTTCTATGAGAGTAGGCCTAGAGTCGCACCGTGGCCCTATTTCTATCATTGATAGGTGACCTTGTGGTCAACATTGATCGGTATTATGGGTTTTTGACTGAGTGGTTTCCCTTGTTTCGATGACATCTTACATTATCATACATTAGGATTCATGTAATACATTGGTTTCCATTTGACCCTATTGGTGGATTCCTCGCTTCTGTGTTAGCTTTCATTATTGGTTGGTTCAAAGGGTTTCTGTCATGTGCTAGTCATATCTTGTGTATGCTGGAAACGTGATTCAATTTGGTTACTTCATCTTTCTTCATTTGATTCCTTCCACATTATTGACCTGTGGGTTACACTTACGATGGATTGATGTAGGATGCATTAATGCCTGTCTTCCAGTAGATCCTTTCCCATCGACTCCGACTTATTGCTCTGGGAATAAGATCTAGAGTCTCTTTTTTTTTCAGTACATTAGGATCCGTAGCCATTAGTGGTAGATTCCTTCACTATTGAAAATGAGAATACATCAATGTCTCTTGATTTATATATTCTTTCAAGTGTTTGAATTCAACTCATTTATTCACACTTATTAGATTGTACTAGGTACCTTGACTCTCATCATAATTATCGGTGAGTTGTCTCTCATTTGTTAATAGTATACTTCAATGGCTAGTAATCAAATGATTTCTCACATGATCGACTTCAAATCATTTATTCCCATAGTGTGGAAATGTACCATGGCAGTCGGTGAAGACCTTGGGCTGCATCATCATTTCATGGTTCACATGTCAATCCCTCCTATTTACTGCCAGTGACACCATCCACCTTATATGTTGTAGTTCATCAAAACAACATCCTATATGTTGGCACCCGAGTTGCATGCAGTACCATTATTACACTTTTTGATTTGGTACTTTTGAGGATCAGTTATGTGACTTCAATCATCAGATATCTACTTCAGTATCATTGATCAGTTCTTCTATATGTGACATTGTGACATGGCATTGATATGTACTTTTTTGGCCATGATTAGATGATCCACTATGTATTTCTCAGTTTCCTATGTACTTGTATACATATTGGATCCACTCTAAACTTGATATGTAGACATGCTTTACTATATCTAAGCATGGTTATGCTGCCTCAGACATAAGCTTTATTTCTTATCTCTTCCATTGGTTTGGTAGGATGGAATCTAGTGATTTCCTCCCAAGTCCTTGCATGACTCTTTCTATACACTTAACACATTTCGGCTATCATGTACCCCTTCTAATCTCATATATTAGAGGGAAACTATTATAGCATCATTTACCACCTTTGTATACTTGATGCTCTGAGCCATGGCACTAGGCATTCCTTTCTCTCTCGACTTTGTCAAAATATTATTTTAAATTCCATACGCGACGTTTCCCTACAAAAAACATGTGCACACGTGGGTTCAACTATATCCAACCTGCATATATGATTTAAAATATGAAAAAATTATAAAATCCTTATTTTTTTGGCAAGGCTTATGGGTTACACCGGAAGCCTACCTATAGGAGCCCATGGCCTAACTATTTCCCAACTGAAAAAACTTTTTTGAGGTCATATAAATACACATGGGGAAGGCATAAGGGGATAGAAAGATAGGATATTGACATTATATCCAACTTGTCCCTAATCAAGTCTGACTTATTCCTGTGCCTCCTATACTCCCAGCTATAAGAAACCCTTGTTTCCTCATTATGATGTCCATCTCCTTTATATGGCATCCATGTGTATGCATTTGAAAGAGGCTTGTTGAGGCTTGGGCTAGTTGGATCTAAAGGAAGGTTTCACTTGGAGCCATGGACAAACCAGGTTGTATTCTTCCACATTCTTTTGCAGTTATCAATAAAGAAAGCCATATCTTGTTCTTGATGTTAAGGTCTTATTGCTTTAATTCTAGTTTTAATCTAGCTAATGTATGGTTTCATGTTTTATACTTATAAGCTTATATGATCTAACACTTATGTCATGAACATGCTTTCAATCATTGTTGGTGTATATGTTTTTCTTGAATGAGTTTCAAATTTTGAAGCATTGGAGGAAGCAGAGGGTTTGGACCCTATAGGAACGACCTCAAATGTAGGAACTTCGAGTAATACTTCTTCTTCCTACTTCAGTAGTTGAATTATTAATGTTTCTTGTTTGTTTTCTTCTTATTAGTGTATTCCCTCTTCTCTATTGGGGTGCTCAACCCATACCCTAGGGTATATTATTCCTGTAACACCCTATATCATTAGCTGCATTATCATCTATTAGGTCATCGATACATTGTTCATTCATTTACCAATCAAAACATAAGGAAAGCCATACATCATCACTCTCATAATACATTCTTATAATCGACATAATAACAACAAAAATATCAAGGATGCATCAACCATAAAATCCACATATAAACTAGTACATTTATACATAAGATATAAGGGAGAGAACCTCTTATTAATGAATGCAAAATCCAACCTAGGATGGGGCTACCACATTCCACTGGATGATAGAATGGTTAATAAATATCTCTCTTCAATCATTCATCCTCATGCCATATTCCAATCATGAATGTGTGAATTAAACCAAAAGAACCAACTAGGGCATCGTGAGGCTAAAGGTTCTCACCCTCATTAATACAAACCAAGCTTTACCATAATCCATCCTGGACCACTCGGCCAATAAAATAAACATATGATAATAGGATTTACCATGATCTCCACCATATCACTAGGCCAAAACAAGCATGGATGCCACCGGATTTCTCCACCTACACCGTGAGGAATTTTCATGTCTCCTAGTCTCTCAGGATTTACCGCAATTCACACTGGATCACTAGGCCCTAAACCTAGACCCACTCTCCAGGATTTACTGCATATCCCTTCCCATTATCAATAGACCTGATGGAGATCACCCACCTCTAGGCTTTACAGTATTTTCCTCCATTCACCAGTCGAGGATTCCTAGGCCTAGCAAGGAAACACAAAATCCATCTTTACCGCAACTCACAGTCTGATCGAGGGGTTGCTAGGCCAAGTGTTCTATGATTCAAAGTTTTAGCACTCTGTAATTCCTCCAAGATGAGGAGAGGAAGCTAGAGGTAACCACAAACCTCTTTTGGTTGAATGACTGGTCTTGTTCAACCTAAGGGGGCTCCCTCAATGATGAGACTTAGAGATAAAACTTCGAATATGATTTTTTGATAGAGACCAATTTTGAAAATGTTTAAAATTTTGGTATGGGTGTAGTAGAGGATTCTAGGAAAACTGGTGTAAGGTGATCATAACCTTCCTGGTACAACATTTTGATGTATTTCCAACCAATTTCATGTACAATGGCTTAATTAATATTGCCTTCGAATTAAAAGACAAATAGTAGTATAGTGAAAATGGGGATATCAAGGCATTCATTAGAAATAGCAGAACAACTAATAATTTATTATTGTAACTTAGATAAATGACTATCAAGAAGAAAATTCAAAACTGTCAAAGGAATACATATTCCATTTGCAAATTGAAATATTTGGGACAATTAGACATGAGCATATAAAATGAATTCAAATGTAATTATTCCATACACCTTGAAATTAGTTTAGCAAGATAACACAACATGGATAATATATAACTAAGAAGAAACAAAATCCAAAACATCCATACCATGAGTATCTCTATAAATCCACTAGAATCTCTTCAACATTCAAGCACATGCATTAACACATATCATAACAACAAACTGCAATAGTTTCCCCAGCAATAATGAAACCATCAACAACCTTTAAATCTATTTTTCCAGTTTAAATAGACATACAATAATAAATCCAAAGTGTCTAGATGCATCACATCATTGATCCAATAGAGGATTGAATTAAAGTAAAAGGAGGAAATATTTTTGTTGTTTTACAGTGTTTTTCCTCTAATGATAAAAAATAAAAAATATAAATCATTCATATCTTTAAAAAAAACACGAAATCATTTTAAAAGCACTCTTGTTTTAGAAGCATATCTTCATGGATCAAAAGCAACCAAAATAATGACAGTTGGTTGTTAACTATGCAATGCCTAGGTAATAGTTGGGCAGAGATTATGTTGGCACATTTTCTTTCAAAATTGACATGTGGTTGGAAAATGATAGCTTGGGTTGGCTACCACCTATGCTACATGTTCACTCCTTTAAACTTGACATCTCGCATCTTCGTTGCACCTGTGAACACCTCCCACAAATTGAAATTAAGCTGTGCGACATTGGTGACCTCAGAGAAGCACTACACAACACTGGTAAAATCAGAAAACATTACCCGACACAGGTAAACTCATAAAACAATACACGACATTGATAACCCTCTACGTAGCACTACACAAACACTAGTAGGCTCTTCCCATCACTATGTAGTGACTGTATAGCACCTGCGTAGTGGGACAATGTTTTGGGTATATATCCCAAACAATAATACCTGTGTAAAAGATGAAGGTGTTCATTGTAGATGATACTTTTTTGAAGTTAAACCTCTCTTTGTTTCTCCAAATTCTTTCCCAACTTCCCAAAAATACTTTTTAAAACAATGACTTAAAATAGAGTATTTGTGCACTCCAAAAAATGGGCTTTTAAGATGCAATAAAATATCCTCATCGATGACATTTGTGTATAAACTAGAATAGATTGTTGTTCTTTGACCCGTTCTTAAGAAAAAATTCTTTCAGTTTCTATAAATTTGGCTTCATTTGGTCGGAAACCGTTCTCTAAAATGGTGACTAAAACAGTCCATTTTAGAGGAAATTGTGTTGTAGAGTGTAGAAGCCCTCCATGCTTGGCATGAGTGTAGGGAGTGTGGAAAATTATTATAGTGTAGGGGATATGTGAATGATGTTCACTTATCATGGAAATGATTCTAAACGAATTGTAGCCTAGGGATTTATACTTAGTATAAAATGGGGGTGGGGAGTCTAGGCCTAAAATAAGGAATATGGATAATATTAATGTTTAGGAATAGGGGAATTTTGAGATAACAAGGGAATAAGGGGATGGGAAGGAGAGAAAAATATGATGTTTAAAGAGGGAACAAATTGGAACATAATGACTGCACTACTTTGACACTATTCCTTTAACTATAGACACCATATCAACACTCAATATCCTAACTCAGAAGTTTTTTATGACAACTTTCAATGCTCAAACACCCCTTCCCGTGACTTACTTTAATGATCAAGGTGGTGACCAAACTCATCATAACTCTCTAGATAGTGACAGGTCAAATTCATGAAAGCATGAATTTGATCCCCTCCAAGACAACAAACTAATAGTTCGAAGACCTTCAACTAATAAATTAACCCACTCTAACACATAGATCCACCTCATTTGACTTTGAATCCATTTGGCAATCCATCTCAACAAAAAAATGAGAACCCCATCACATCATGGCTATCCAGAAATGGAAATGCCGGTTGAAAACACTGTCACACTTGGAAAAACCCATGCCATAACAACAAAAGAGTGATGTGCAATACCATGTATGCCAAATATAGCAAGGAAAATACACATGCAAATCAATACCTGCAAAGAATCGTATTGCAACTGCTTGATCCCACTCTTCCTTGCTTGCTCCTTCCTTACTCTTGCCTTCTCTACCTTTCTTGATCCAATGTTAGGTTCCTATACTACTAGTGTAACCCCTTATTGTTATTAGTACAACCCCCTTATTATATTTTTGTGCCCATGTAGTCCCCATATGGTTATTATTGTGACCCATAGAAGCAAACTATTGTTATTATTGTGCCCTGATCTGATAATCACCATATGAGTGCCATCAGTTGAAGATTTTTTAAACAAAAGGTATTACAGACTCATGTGTTGGTGTGTGTGTTTTGTGTTATTAAAACAATGGATAGATTAGATTGCCAATACACAGACATTTAAATGGAAAGACAGTAGAGAAATACAGTAAGCAACACTAAGACACAAACAATTTTTAATAAGGAGTTCACCCTATTCTCCAGGGCCACATCTCCGGTCCAGCTTTAGTGGTGGCCTTGTTTTATTGTGTCTTACAGCAGAGAAATTACAATACAGGGACTCAATGTGAGTTCTCCTAAAGTAAAATTGGCTTGGAAGGGTGGTTCTTGGATTCCCCAAGCCACTAAGAGTTCACAGACTCTTTTACTTCCTACCAGCTCTGTGACCCTTGGTCTACAATGGAAAGAGCCAAATGTGATGCTCAGTTTGGATAGATTCATCTTGGGAAGGCTTGAATCTTCAAGCTCTCTGGTGCTCGATGTTGCTTGTGGTTAGCTTGGCCCTCTATCTCCTTTGCTTGGCTTTACTGATCTCTATGTTTAGTCCCCCTCTCAGGGTTCACTGTTCACTGTCTCTCTTGGTTGTTCAGACTCCTTTCAAAATCCTCTCTCTTTTTCGACTGTTTTTGTTCATGGCTTTAACCATTCGATCCCTATGCCTGTTTGGTTCCTCTCCCACCTGCGTCGATTCTCCTTCTGTACTTGCGCTTGGAGTTCCATGTTTGGCATCAGCATGAACACTCAGGAAGTGCCATGTGTCCCTGTCAGAACAGTGTCAGCCTGCTCGTTGATTCATTTCCTTGGTTATGTCATGGACGTGTTCTTTCTCCACTGCGGTGGCCAAATGGATTCCAAATCCCTTTAAATCACAGCTTAATTACCTATCGATTCCTCTTCTTTCTATCGAGCACAATCTCAACCGTCTAATCTGGGCTCCTCCAGATCCAACATCATACGCATGTTGAGCGCAGTTGACTTGCTCGACCGATAACGCGCGATCATGGTGGTTTTTCTCTCACCTCCTCTACCACGTGTCAATCACTGAGTGGGATCGCTCCTCTCCTGTCAAAAACCTCTTACCGTTCAAGGGCACCCTAATCAAAACCGTCAGTTTCTAGGGCGTGGGTCCCGCATTTGTCCTTTAGCACTTTTTCTTTCTCCATCTGCGGTTCTCTGGCTCCCAATGTGACCGAGTGCTTAAGGCTTTCCCATTTCGGCCCTGTTTGCCCAGTGATGCGCGATTAGCGTTAAGTGCTAATCATGCATCAAAATCGCCTCCTTTTCCCAATCCGAGGCTCCCAGGGGCTGTTTTGACCTCCTCCATAGTCTCCATGGGCCTCGGTCAGCGTGATTTGACCAATGTCCTCGTTGTTCCACGCCGATTGCCATGGTCACTGGTTAAGGGTGTTTTTGATGCTATTTTAGGTTTCATTAGAGATTTGTTCAACTTGATACAGTCAAGGTTCTTGACAGTCTTTTATGGATCCGATTCAGATCACGGCCTCCCTACTGAGAAAGCTTTTGGACCACCAAAAGTTGGTTTTCTTCAAGCATCGACTAAGTGAGGAAACTGTTGTCTCACTTGTCCATCCTCAATCCATTTCACATTGCTCGGTTTTGAACCTTTTCGCCTGATCTTGAGATATTCCACTTGTCCATTGCACATTGTCCTTACTTGCCTATCCAGCACTGTGTCTTCCTGTAACTCTTTAAGGTATTCAGGTAGTAGGTCATCAACAAAAGGCAATTGACTCTACTCTTCAGGATCCTCAACCATTGAAGGTTTAAACAGCCTCAAGTAATCTGCATTCACGACTGAGTAGATGTGCATGTAAGCTGGCAGATCAAGGCGAAAAGCATTCTCACCAATCTTCTCAAGTATCCTGAAGGGTCCATACCTGATAGGTTTTAGCTTTTTACCTTCACCTTGAATTCTGTCCTTGCTGATATACAACCAGACTTGGTCTCCAACTTGAAACTATGCTCCATCCGATGCTTATCATGCCTAGCCTTGTACTTGGCCTCGCTCTTTTCTAGCTATTCCTGTACTGCTTGGTGGATCTCCTAGATCTGTTCAATGAGCCTAGTTGCCTTGTCCACATCACTGTGTCTATCAACCATGGTATCTTTACCAAAGACAAAATCCAAAGGAGACCTTGGTATGAAACCAAAACAGGTCTAAAACGGAGATCTTTGTGTAGAAGAGTGTTTAGCTCTATTTTAAGCATGCTACACATATCACAAGTGCTCATCCCAAAGCTTAGGATGTTTGCTGCAATATCCCCTCAGTAACTGGATCATTGTCCTGTTAACTACTTCTATCTGGACATCTGTTTGTGGATGAAAAGTTGTGCTTTTCTTTAATTTGGTGTCCATTAGTTTCCATAGACTAGACCAAAAATTCCCCACAAATCGGGTGTCTTGATCAGATACAATAGAAGTGGGTAATCCAAAATGAACACATACATGTTCAAAGAATAACTTTGCAGTTTGTTTAGCTGTAATCTGTTTACTACAGGGTATCAAAATACACATTTTGCTGAACCTATCCACAACAAAACATAGATAGTCATGACCTTTCCTAGAATTAGGTAGTCCTCCAACAAAATCCATGGAAATGCTTTCCCAAGGGTGAGAAGGAACTGGCAAGGGAGTTTACAAGCCTAGTTTTCAATTTCTGGGCTTGCTTTTAGCACACATGGCACACCCCTTTACATATCTAGAAACTGTCTCACTCATTTTCGGCCAATAGCAAAACCTTTGCAGCTGTGCAACTGTTTTACTTACCCCAAAGTGACCCGATATTAGAGAAGTGAGTGCTTCCCTAATTATCTTTTCTCTCTCAGTTTGTGGAATGCAGAGTTTCCCACAATGATACAAGAGTCGGTCCTTCACATGATAGTCCAATTCTTCTACTCTTTTGCCTTGACTCAAAATTGCATATACATCTTTAAAGTCCATATCCTCAGCATATTGTTCTATGTAGCTTTCATGCAGCACAAAATTATGCTTAAGTAGGGTAGATGCATTTATAATGGGTCTAGATAACATGTCTGCAAGCTTGTTATGTATGCCCTTTTTATATCTGATGACTAGATGAAACTGTTGTAGAAACCCTATCCATCTGTAATGTCTTGATTGCTACAATTTAGTTTGGGAGTGTAGATATTGACGTGGCTGATGATCAGTATGTATTACTGTTTCTTTGCCCATAAGCAATGTTTCCACTTTTTCACACTCTGAACTAATGCATACAATTCTTTATCATATATAGGATAGTTAACTACTGTAGGATTAAAAGTCTCAGAATGATAACATATGGGTTTACCATGTTGTGTTAACATTGCTCCCATGGCATAGTCACTGGCATCAGTTTGGATCTCAAATGGTCTTTGTAGATCTGGCAATGATAGTACAGGTGTTGTACTAATTTTTTCTTTCAAGGTGTCGAAGGCTTTCTACTGTTTGCCTCCCCACTGAAATACCTTGTTCAATCCTATCAAAGCATGTAAGGGAGATGCAATTGAGGAAAAATTTGAAATGAACTTCCTCCAATACTGTGCTACTCCTAAGAAGCTTCTCACTTCTATAGCAGACTTGGGTTTAGGCGAGTTCATGATGACTGCCACTTTAGAGGGATCTATTTTCAATTCACCTCCCCCTACTATATGACCCAAATAATTTAGAGAGGTTTTGCCAAATTCACATTTGGAGAGGTTAACATAAAGTTTTTCTCTTTTCAAAACATCTAAGGTCTGCTTAACATGCTTTAAATGTTCTTCCCACGTTTTACTAAAAATCATAATGTCATCCAGATACACAATAACAAAATTATCAAGAAAAGGTCTGAGTACATCATTCATTAATCTCATGAAATTAGCATGGGCATTGATCAAGCCAAAAGGCATAACCAGCCATTCATACAATCCCTACTTTGTTTTGAAAGCAGTCTTCCATGCATCTTGCTCCGCAACTCGGACCTGATGGTATCCACTATGCAAATCGAGCTTGGTGAAATAAACAGCTTCCTTCAATTGATCTAAAAGATCATCTATGCGAGGAAGGGGATACCGATTTTTTATTGTTATCTTATTTAGTGTTCAGTAATCAATGCACATTCTCCACGAGCCATCTTTCTTTTTCACCAGAACAATTGGTGACCCACATGGTGATGTGCTAGGCCTGATGAACCCTTTCTCAAGCAACTCCTGCACTTGCTTCTTGATTTCAACATTCTCTAAAGCAGACAACCTATACATCCCAATGTTAGGCAAAGGAACATCTTGCTGCAAAATAATATCATGTGCTATTCCCTTTTTGGGTGGCAGACCTTTAGGTTCTTCAAATAAGACATCATACTCCGAAACAATCCTTTTTATATCAGCTTGTTGATCAGCATTACAACCCTCAAATATATTGGCCTTATCAGGTGTCTTTTCCTCTACAACCATTAGTAAGAACTGTTTGCATGAATTTATCATTCTTTTCATCTGTCCTGAGTTTATGAGATTATAATTATTCTTGAGCTTGTGAGCTCTTACAAAGTATTTGATTCCACCTTTAACAAGTAGATACTTGTTCTCAACTCTATAGAAAATAGCCTTTCTATCATACAAGTAAGGACTTCCTAAAACAATTCCACATGTATCCAAAGGAATTACATCTAACTCAACCTCATCTACAAATTTTGACCCAAAAGAAAACTTGACTTTGCACTGTCTAGTCACTTGTAGTTGTGCTTTATCATTCAACCAACCTAATGGGTATAGTTTCTTATGAGGTGTAGTTGCTAATCCCAATTTCCTTACAATTTCTTTAGAAATTAGATTTACTTGTGAGCCACTATCAAACAAAGTATCAATCTTTTGATTTTTAGAAACAACTCGAATATGGAAAAGCTCATATCTTTTTCTCTCATGTTCTTCATCAATAACGGATTGAGTAGAATTAATAGTATATGCTTCAGAATTCTTACCTTTATACCTGTGGCTGCAATGATTGTTTCATCTCCCGAGTCTGACCCCAAATCTTTCTGAATAGCTACAGCAACCTTCTTCTTCTTGCCCTCGGACTTCTGAGGTTTCAGCTCTGGATGCAGAATCCAACAATGTTCATCATCATGCCCCTCCTTTTACAGTGAGTGCATGAAGCTTTGCCTTGCTGTGCAGTGTTAGCCTTCCTTGCTTTCCACTTTTGCTTTCTTTTCTCCTTGTTCTTGCTTACAGTGGGTTGGGATGGTCCCCCAACTTTTGGATTCCCATTCTTTCTTCTAGCTTCTAGATGAGTAGCTTGTACATATACTTCATCTATACTAGTGGGATTAAACATGAGGATGGTATGCCTCATGTAGCTGTGTAGACCACCAATGTAATTTAAAAGAGTTTCTGGTGAATCTAACGAGATGCCCAACATCAATGCTCTCTTTCTAAATTCTTGAGTATACCCTTGCACACTTTTCCCTTTCAACTGCCGAAGAGTTTGCCAACTCATCATGGCTTGTTGCATGTAGGCCAATGGATAGAACTGTTGTTTGATGGCAGCAACAAATTCACTCCAAACAGAGATGGTCTTACCATGCCTCTTCATATCATCTTGGGTTCTGCCTTCCCACCAAACCAAGGCAGTGCCTCCTAGGCGTAGGCTTGCCAGCTGAATCTTGCTCTTGTCCGAGTCTATGTTCTGTACTCTGCAATACACATCAATTTGTCTAATCCAATTGTCCAACTTTTCAACATTTAGCTCTCCGTCGTATATAGGCAAATCAAATTTAACATCTAGTTTAATCAAGGATGCTTTCTTATTGTGCACAGGGCTATTAGGAGGTGTAGGAAAGCTTTCTTCTTTCCCCTTTCCTTTTGAGTGGTCATGGGAATGAGATTCATCTTCTTCTTTATCTCGTTTGGAGCCTGATGAATCTTCATCCTTATGCTTTCTAAAGTCCCTATACATTTCTTCTACCATAGAATTTATAGCTAGGAAACTTTATATGAATTGAGGGTCTGGCCCTATAGAACCTTCTTCTGACATTGTCTTCCAAGAATAAACTCTCCCAATTTCAGGATTAGTTTCCACCAACTCTCCTTCTCCTAATTTGAGCTTTGATCTAGTGAGAATTCACATCTAAACCAACACAAGCTTGTCTAACCTTACAGCTTAGAGCTCTGATACCACCTGATCTGATAATCACCCTATGAGTGACCTCAGTTGAAGATTCGTTAAACAAAAGGTATTACAGACTTGTGTTGGTGTGTGTTCTGTGTTATTGAAACAACGGATCGATCAGATTGCCAATACACAGAAAATAAGTGGATGACAGCAGAGAAATACAGTAAGCAACACTAGACACAAATAATTTTTAATAAGGAGTTCACCCTATTCTCCGGGGCTACGTCTCTGGTCCAGCTTCAGTGGTGGCCTTGTTTTATTGTGTCTTACAACAGAGAAATTACAATACAGGGACTCAATTATGAGTTCTCCTGACAGTAGATTTTGCTTGGTAGGGTGGTTCTTAGATTCCCCAAGCCACTCGGAGTTCATAGACTCTTTTTCTTCCTACCAACTCTGTGACCCTTGGTCTACAATGGAAAGACCCAAATGTGATGCTCAATCCAAACAGATTCCTCTATGGGAAGGCTTGAATCTTCAAGCTCTCTGGTGCTCGAAGCTGCCTGTGGTCAGCTCGGCCCTCTGTCTCCTCTGCTTGGCTTTATTGTTCTCTGTGTTCAGTCTTCCTCTCAGGGTTCATTGTTCACTGTCTCTCTTGGTCGCTTGGACTCTTCTCCAAATCCTCCTTTTTTCGACTGTCTATGTTCATGGCTTTAACCATTCGATCCCTATGCCTGTTCGGTTCCTCTCCCGCCTGTGTCGACTCACCTTTTGCAGCTGCACTTGGAGTTCCCTATTCGGCATCAGCATGAATGCTCGAGAAGTGGCCACTTGTCTCCATCTAACTGGTGCGAGCATGCTTCGTCGGTTCGTTTCTTCCATTATGTCGTGGATATGTTCTTTCTCCACGGTGGTGGTCAAACGGATTCCAAATCCCTTTAAATCATGGCTTAATTCCCTATCAATTCCACTTCTTTCTATTAAGTGCAATCTCAGTCGTTCGATCTGGGCTTCTCCAGATCCAATGTCATACGCACGTCGAGCGCGGTTGACTTGCTCGACCGATAGCGCGCGATCACGTTGGTTTTTCTCTCACCTCTGCTACCACATGTCGGTCATTGATTGGGATCGCTCCACTCTCCTCCAAAACCTCTTACCGTTCAAGGGCGCCCCGATCGATACTGCCGGTTTTCCAAAGCGCGGGTCCCGCCTTTTCCCTTTAGCTCTTTTTGTTTCTCCTCCTGCGGTTCTCCGGCTCCCAACGTGACCGAGTGCTTAAGGCTCCCCCATTCCGGCCTTGTTTGCCCAGCGAGGCACTAATCGCGCATCGAAAATACCTCCTTTTCCTGATCTGGGGTTCCCAGAGGCTACTTTGGCCACCTGCACGGTCTCCATGGGCCTCAGTCAACGCGCTTTGACCGAGGTCCTCATCGTTCCATGTCGACTGCCATGGCCACTGGTTCAGGGTGTTTTTGATGCTGTTTTGGATTCTTTAATGATTTGTTTTGTCTCAATACAGTCAAGGTTCTTTGTCAGTCGTTTATGGATCCGATTCGGATCAAGTAGTGTATATAAATCTGATTGTGAAATGAAAAAATATTGAATTGTAAACATTGATTTACCCCCGCCTCTCAGTATTATTTCCAATAACTTCGCATATGCCTTTTATTTTACCTTTAGGATTTACCTTGTAATTTGAGCTATTACAATGGCTCTGCCTCTCCATTTCTCATTGGTTGTTGCTACACAGTGTACCGCTGACGTGTCCCGACCCTCTCACCTCATCGACTCTTCCTGCATAACTTAATCTTCTTCTAGGGTCATGTCACATGGATGATGTGTTCCGGTTGGGTCCGCCTACTGTACCTGCACCCAATCATTGCATTTCATAGATGAGTTAGCTCTAATAACAGCTACATCAGCCTGATGCTTTCTCTATGCATCATTCCAAAACCTTCTAGGATTCACCTGGTAGGATGAACTGTCATGGCCTCCACCATCCGACCAATAATCTACTGCCATGTTTCTGGAGAGAGAAAGGGTCTAGAGGCCTTGTTTTGCAACTGATTTCTTTGTTAAATTATTTAATAAAATTGTTGGGTTTGAGCCCTTAACCTGCTAATGACTCTACCATGTTAGCTTGGCTCTGTTTATTGGCCCTTACATTACCTCTCGACCCACATCATCCTACCTATTCCCTTAAGTTCTCCTTAAGGTTTTTTTGGGTATAACTACTAAGCTACCTCCATCGGGCTAGCGTGGTATGTGGGCTTCGCCTTAGGCCAATGAGTATTCTCCCCATTGTTGTTATTATCGACCATATTTGCTTGGTCCTCCTTTAGTCTCTCCACTAAAAGGATCCACCATGTTTGGCTATGCTTCCAAACTAAACATGCTCCAAAGAGTTCTCCAATCAACTTTAGCTATGCACCCTTTTGACTTTAGGGTCCTTATCTTTGACTAGCTTTAACTTTTGATCCATGAGGCCTTTTCTAGACTTCCACACACCACTGGAAATCTCTTCCAGAGCTCTATCTATCTAAGTGGGTTTCATCTACATTTAACATGATTTGCTATAAAATAAATAACTACAAATTATCTACACCATTACAAATTGCCTCTCCAATTTGCTTGGAAACATTTGAGCCTTGCAACACCTTTTTCATCATCTTCTTTTCCTTGGGAATAAATTATTTGCCTTTACCTTCAATGACAAAATAATGTTTACAAATCTCCCTATGTCCTCCCTTGTAACTTCTTCTCTCTCTCCACCTTTCTCTCTCCATGTCTTTCTTCTTCCCTCCCTATCTTTCCCTCCAACTCCCTTTCTCTCTCCCTCTCTCTCTCCTCCACTCTCTCTCTCCCTCTCTCCTCCTCTCTCTCATTTTTCCTCTCTCTCTCTCTCTCTCCCCAACCCTGTTGCTATCTCCCTCCCTCTCTCCCTCTCTCGAGTCTCCCCCTCCATCTTTGTATCTCCTTCTCTCTCTCTTACCCTTCTATCCCCCTCTCTCTCTCCTCTCATTCTCTCTCTATTCACTCCTCTCCTCTCTCCCTCACTTTATCTCCATCTCTCCCTTGTCATTCCCTTTATGTCACCACCTCTATCACTCTATGTCTTTGTTCTTACCTCTCATATATATCTAGAGTGCATATATATTCTAATATATTCTAACATCAAAAAAATTAATATTATATTAAAGTTATATTAACATTAAATTTTTAATATTAATATTAGATTTCTTAATAATATTAATACTATTAATATGAATATTTTATTTAATGATGTTTTTACATAACATGATAACAAAAATTACATCAAATTATTATTTTGATATATTACAACTTTTATTTAATATATCTATAAGAGATGGTTTTTCCCTTTAACAATTCATCTTACAAAGAAATATTAAAAGATTTTGGAGCCATTTTACACTAAATTTAAGGGATTTTTTTTTTTTTTTTTTTGTTGAATTAAAATTTTTCCTGTGATTTATGAAAGGGTATTGGTTTGAGTAAAAAGTAAAGGTATTTAAAATTTTACCTAATTTGAAATTTTAATGTGGTAAAAAAAATTGTTGAATGTAAATTTATGATCCATTCAAATTCAAGGTATATGATAAACAAACTCTTAAAATCATGATTTTTGTTTAGGCTGACATTAGTTTGTTTGGAGAAAATTATTTTTATTTTTTGAGGATGAACATACTTACACATCACTCATAGACTAGGTTATAGACATCACTCACAGACTGGGTTATAGAATGCACCTCTCTACTAAATAATACTTATATAGTGTGAGAAAGATGTTGTAATGCAACATTACATTAAAATAATAAAATAATACTTACATTAACAAGTTATTGTGGGGGAGTTGTGTGGAGAGGCACCTTATAGTGAGTATGAGGGAGATGATAATAAAATACTACTTATTACATAGGGAGATTTGTAAATAATACTTATTACATGGAGAGGTGCTTTAGTCCAGTAGGAGGGAGATGTTGTCAACTAACATTACATTCAAAAATAATAAGATAATACTTTATGAGGAAGATGTTGTCATGTAACATTACATTTAAAAATATTAAAATAATACTTACATTAACAAGTCAAAAATATATAAATAACAAAAAAATCAATGTCTTCCATATATAAAATAATTCAATTTCCACTTTAATTTTACATCAATTTAATAGAGAGAGGTAAAGTAATTGAAAGTAAAAATAATGATTTATTTAATATGAGGGAGATATGTAGTTCCTTAATATAGATTTGACATATGACATGTAAAAATAATATTATTGATAATACATGATGTATAATTCATTATATGTTGAGTTGACTTGCAACATTTAAAATAAAAATATATTAATAATCAAAAAACATTTTAATTTTAGTCATAAATAAAATATTTAAATGTGAATAGTAAATAATAGAATTATACATCAACTTTATGTTAAAAAACATAAAGTAAATTAGATTACAATTTTTCTTAGTAATTTAGATTACTTTTGGTCGTGAGAAAGATGTGTAATTTATTCCATTCTCAATTTTAAAAATATTAATATTTGTTTTTTAAATGTGGATTGTAAAAAAATATTTCAATATGAGTGTTCGACTAAAATATTTTAAGATGGAATATATATGAAGAGAGAAAAAGGTGAAAGAGTTTTTATTCTCTTAATATGTTCTTTTTAGTTCAAGGGACAATGCATATTTGTAATTCCCTTCTAAATACAAGGGAACATGTATTAACATTTTAATTTTGAAACATTTGATTAATGTGTTAGTGAAAACCAACATAGATTCATCTTAACTCTAGCTCTATCTACCAAGAGCTAAGAGGAATCAAATCTCTAGAAGTGCATACATTTTCTCAAGTTTTGTAGTCAAAAAGTGATTTGTATGTTGAGAAATTCCATCCTTTTGGGCTCTTGGTTCTATATTTGGAGAGTTAAGTTGGGTCTATGCCGGTAATAATGAAGACATGTCTAATTAATAAAAATTATAGTCAAAGTAATGTGTTTTTATTTTTTAAATATTATAATATTTTGTAACTATTATTACTAAAAATGATAAATAATAATTTGTTTTTATCAAAATGAATATATATAATGAAAAATAGTAATTATGTTGTGAATATATTTATTATTGTAAATTATTTTTCAAATTATATTATTTTATATATTAATGTAATGTTTATTTCATTTGATTGGTTAATTGAATGTGATAAAAACTTATTAAGAGATATAAATAACATTAAGATTAATATGGAAATGCAATCATGGATAATCATCATAGTAAAAATTATATATGTGAAAAGATACACCATAAATATCATTCAACAGTTACATGACAATTTAATTCACCATATACTAGAGCCAACGCCCATTGTTTGGATCTCTATATAGGGAATCTATACATTCCATAGAAGAGTTGTGGTTTGTTAGGTGATAGACCCAACACCCATTGTTTGGCTCTCTCACAAAAGATGAAAACACAAACTACTCCCCAAATTCCAATCCCGAATCCGATCCCCAATGCTATTAATGACATCTTTTCATCTAGATGCTCAAGCCATCCCACTTCAATATGTGAACTACTATTATTATTGTCATCTTCTCTCACTGGGTTTTTCTTTCCATTGCAGGAATCTAAAGGACACCCATATAAGCACTTATTCCTTTGAAATGATGTTGCACTGAATGTGGAAAATTGTGTTCCTCCGGGGATTGGCCCACAAAGGTTATTAGATGAAACATCTAGCACAGCCAAACTATGTAGTTTAGAGAGCTCTTGAGGAATCCATCCACTCAAATTATTCTTGGACAAGTCTAACTGCTCCAAAGTAGATATGTTACTGAGAGATGTAGGTATTAGCCCTTCTAGCTGGTTCCCAGATAAATTTAACAACCGCAAGCCATCCAAAGTTCCTATGCTTGCAGGGATTTGTCCTATAAGATTATTGTTAGACAAATCAATTATGGTATCTTTCTCTGGCACATATGGTAGAGTATATTCACTCCCTTTCATATTAATTGGCATTTCCCCAATTGGCATTTCCATTGGAAATTCATCAAATAAAGCTAAAGATTTGTTTGTAAATCCTAGAAGTCTTTCAAAATGTAATGGCATTTTTCCAGTAAATTTATTGTTGGATAAATCCAACACGGACAATTGAGTGAAATTTGTTAACCATTCTGGAATGTCACCATGGAAATTATTGTAGCCAAAATTCAAAATTTCCAAGGAAACAAAAAATTTCAGAAAATAAGGAAGTTTCCCGGACAATTTATTTCCTCTCAAATCCAACAACTCAATAGAAGAACAATTGACCAAAGATATTGGAAGGGTTCCAAAGAAATTATTAGTGTGAGCAGAAAATTCAATTAAAGAAGTGCAATTTCCAATAACTTCAGGGATGGATCCTTCATAATTGTTCATTGATAAATCTAAAAATTGAAGGGAACCTATATTGCTAATACTATTAGGTATAATGCCAGAAATATTATTATTATATATATTTAGGTAAGTTAAAAACTTTAGTTGACCTATGCTATGTGGGATAGATCCAGTTAAATGGTTGTCTGATAAATCAAGATTTTTCAATGCGGTATTGACTTTGGGAATACGCGGAATGCTACCTATAAGGTTGTTAGTGCCTAGGTACAAGTCAGATAGGGAAGTAGAATTGAATAGCGTGGAAGGAATGTGGCCAGTGAGAAAGTTATTGGATAATTGAATTTCAGTTATGCTTTTTATCAAACCCATAAACGAAGGGATTGGACCACTCAATTTGTTTCCCTCAGCCTCAAAGTATACCAGTGAAGTGCAGTTGCTAGTCCAAGCTGGAATGCTTCCACTTATACTATTGTGGTCGAAGTAGAGTTGTTCCAACCTGACCAGGCGACCCAATTCCGATGGGATTGGACCACTCAAATGGTTGCTGCCGATATCCAAGACTGTAAGTGAAGTGCAGTTGCCCAGAGAAGTTGGGATGCTTCCACTCAAATTGTTGAGACTGAGCTGCAAATATGTAAGTGAAGTGCACTTTCCCAGAGAAGTTGGGATGCTTCCACTCAGAGCATTGGTGCGGAATGAAATAAATTCCAACTGAACGAGATGGCCGAATTCTGTTGGGATTGGACCCCTCAATTCGTTGTCCCTCATTTCCAATTCTTGAAGACGTGTACAATTACATAATTCCTTTGGAATTGAACCCTCAAGCACATTATCACTAAGGTCAAGTATTCGTAGCGCTTTCAGCTGCCCGAACTCTGGTGGAATTCTTCCACTCAAAACATTACCGGAAAGATCTAAAAGCCGCAGCAGAGAGAGGTTGCCAATATACGGGGAGAGCGTACCTTTCAATTCGACGCCTTGGAGTGAAACTTCAACCACTCGCTTCGTCTTCGGTCTGCACGAAATTCCCTCCCACCGGCACACGTTATTCGAGTTATTGGCCGTCCAGTCGGAGAGCAATCCAAGTGGATCAGATATGATGCTCTTTCTGAAGCTCAGAAGCGCCTCCACGTCCCTTTTTTCATGATACTCGGCCATGGACGATTGAAACAGAGAGCGTTCCCCTATCATATTCCGTTCCTTCAGAGGAAAACGTTGAACAGAAGTGAATCCACCCGTCTGCTCATACACATCATGTTGATGAGCTTCAGTATGAGTATGATGAATATGGATTGCTGCACCCATCATGAGAGAGCACAGACACATGATGACGAAAAAAAGAACACTTTTATAATGATCCATTTCTCTCTCCCACTCCAACCCAACTTCCTTCAAAGCCATACGCTCTGAGTTTTGTGTTCTTCATCATGTGCATACACATATTTATAATAATCACAACAGCAGTTGTCATGAACGACGTGTGTGTGAACATAAAGGAAAACTGCAATGCAATGAGAAAATTCCGAGAAGAGAGAAAATGGCGGTGTATTGACATGTTTGGTGGCACGATAATTTCTTTACCATATACAAGGAAGCATGATGAGGTTTTGAGAGAGGGTTTAGGTTTTACACGATCAGCGTAAAGTGTATTTACCAAAGCGTTATAATAGTTTCTTTGTTCAAAGAAGACCGTTTTTTTATAATGTTGATAACATTTTTATTAGTTGATTATGTTAAATCATTTCTCTGCACGTAATTATTTGATGCATATTTCAAAACAATACCATTTTATAATGTAAACTCTTAAAGTATAAATGAGGAAAATTAAGTTGCATTATCAGAGACAAGTTTCAACATTGAAACCTGAAACTTAGTTAAGATATTCTACTTTAGAAACTGGATGACTTCCTAGTCGTTGACTTGCCTTAAAGGAACCGCTTCAGTCCAATCAGTGAAATGATTTGTTGTTGTTATAATATATCAATGCTACTTCAATGAACGTGGAAATATTTCACCAATAACATTTAGTCCTCGTTGTTGGAAAGGTTCCTCAACTGTTATTGGTAGCAGTGGGTGATTGACTTTTGATATTGACTAGCACATCTCTCACAAGTTGGGAACTTTTGGGCATAAGCATGAGCATCCTTAAACAAACCAGGCCAATAATAACCAACCCTCATTACTTTTTGTGCAGTTGTATCACCTGCAAAGTGTCCACCTACTGGTCCATCGTGCACATCTTTTAGTACCCTTTCTGTATCTCGGGCTCTAGTCATCTTAGTAGGACACTATTATGGTGCTTTCAAAAAAGCACTCCGTGCACTAGATGATAAGATATAGCTTTAATACAAATTTCCTTTTTCTATTTATTCGATAGGTTTATGGGCAAGGTTCCATGCTCTAAATATTTTCATATATCATAATACCAAGGTGTGGTTGAAATTGTCGGAGGAACTTGCTCGATATTGTAAATCTCTATTTCTTGTTCCCATCTTGAAATATCTTCTTCTAAAGAATACCTTGCTTTTGCTATGAGCTGACAGAGGCCATGTCCCTTAATGGTATGAATTGGCTTGAACTCAAGATCATATTCTTGTAAATAGGTCATCCATTTCACCCTCTTTTCACCTAGCTCTTGTTGCACAAAAAACATTATGACTGTTGGATGAGGCACATAAATAATTGTGTGAGCTTTGAGGAAATCGGACCTGAAGTGCTTTATTGTCTTATATATTACATAAGCTTGTTTATCAATGGTGGGGTAGTTCAACTCTGATCCCTGTAAGCTAGCACTCATAAAATACATAGGTTGTTCATTTCCTTCATTATCATTTTCCGTTAATATGTCTGCAATATATGAATCAAAAGCAAAAGTGTATAACATAAAATCCTTGCAAAAATATGGACTATATAATGCAGAAGTGTCGGTGATAGCTTGCTTCATGTGGGCAAAAGCATCTTTCTCCCTTTTATCCCATTTGCTTATTGCATCTTTTTTTATCATCTCTTGTAGAGGTTTGACAATTTGTACATAATCAAAGATGAACTTACATAGGAAATTAGTCTTCGCTAAGAAAGATTGCATAGCTTTCTTATTCACAAGAAAAGAGATTTAAACTATAGTTTTGACCCTTTCTGGATCAAACGTAATTCCACTTTTAGCGATTATGTGTCCTAAGATATTACCTTCTGACACACTGAAGATGCTCCTTTTGGGATTCAAAGAAATCCCATACTTGCGAGATTGCTCGAATATCTGCTTTTGATGATGCACATGGTATGATCTCTTCTTTGAAAATGTAGTTACATCATCCTAATAGACTACTACACTTTGTCCAATTATACCACAGAATGCGATGTCCATAGCCCTTTGAAATGTAGCATCAACATTGATAAGTCCAAATGGCATGCGCTTGAAGGCAAAATTTCCCTACTCAGTCCTGAAGGTGGTTTTAAGGCGATCTAGTTCCACTACAAACACCTGATTATATCTATTAGTTAGAACATCTCTAACCAAGATACTGTCTGGTGTATTTTCTCCATAGATGGCATGGGGTAGTTATCTTTATCTCATGCCCGGTTGAGGTTGTGAAAATCGATGCATAGGCATATCTCGTCGGATGTTTTCCTTACAAGGACTAGATTGGAAACCTAAGTTGAATGTCTAGCTTTGAAGATGATTTGTGCATCCAACAACTTGCTTAACTCCTTTTGGATCAAGGGCTCATGAGTTGGATGAAATTTTCTGAGCTTTTGTTGAAATGGTTTGACCCCCTCTTTAATAGGAATGACATGTTGGATAATACATGTATCGTATGTCTTTAAATATTCATATATCAATGAAAACACACCATAGTACTATTTAAAAATACATATAAATGCATATAGTTCTTGTGAATAACAACATGTACCGAGGTTTACATACTTTGGATCGTCCTTGGTTCCCAAGTTCACTTGCTCATGTGCTAACATGGAACTTTGAGTCTTAGTATTGACTGGTCCTCTAAATCAGTTTTGCAAGTCATATAGTTTCTCTAGAGACACCGCACCTTTAGGCATAGTATTTTGTTTCGTTGGTTCAACTGCTTCTTGCAAAGCCTTATAATGCTCATCTTCTTCAATGGCCGCATCTTTAAGCACTTCTGCATTGGCCATAAAATGCACTATCTACTAGTCGTCATTGAAAACAAAAAAGTTAGTTACGTTATCGAGCACAGATGGCTTATAAATAATATCTATAGAAAACCCATCTCTTAAAGGTGACATCTGAGCAGCTGCATTGGCTAAAGTGTCTGCGGCAACATTACGTATCCTAGGAACATAAATAATATTGAATGCTTTGGAATAAGAAATAAGTTGCATAACTCTTGTTGGTAGTTTCTTGGATTTGATGAAACATAGTGGATAGTATTTCGTACCTAATGGGTGATAGCCTTAGAATCACCAATTACCCTAAGCACCTCCACCTTGAGGTTTATGGCTTTCTTTAGACCCAGAATGAGTGCTTCATATTCGATAGTATTGTTCATGGACTCAAACTCCAAGCAACATGATAAAATGTACCTGTTTTATGTGGGTCTAAAATAACATAACCAACTCCAGAGCCATCCTGTGTCTTGGAAGCATTAAAATACAAAGTCCAAAAGTTAATAGCCACTAAGCTAGTTCCTACACTACTACTATGTACATCTATATTACAAGATTCATTTGCACCAATTGGAATATAAAGAAGGAGGTCCAACTGTGTGTTTGATGGGAGGGGTGATGACTATGCTTGATAACACTTGTGATCAATCTCTAAAAAACAATTCCAAAAAATTACATCCACAAAGCCCATGGGCTCATTATGCCTTTCAAGCGGTGTCACAATATACTTCATATAGAGCTCACTTTCTAATCAGATCTGATTGTTTTTTCCTTTGTAAGGAAGCCATAAATGTGACCAGTATGTTGAAAAGTATCCTTGTATCTTATTGAACCAGTCTCCACTCAAAAGTAAACCATAGGCTTCAGGAATGTCCACAATAACAATGTTAATACATTGGTGTACTCTATGGTTTGATGAAAAATGAATAATAATGTTACTGAGTTCACCAATTTCCTGGACTAGTGATTTGTCCAGTTGTATGATTTGTGAATTAGTTTTAGCCCAGTTGGCATTACTTTTTTTTAGCAATGGATCGAGGCATTACATCGTAGATGCACCGGAATCAACAAGGCAAATATGGACATTATAATTAAAGATTTCAAATGTTAGAAGAAAAGCGGGGCAAAGGGTATTAGTGTTTAAATTTACTGCATTAACTATAGATTTGAGAATACAAAGGGATTTACTTGACACAACTTGAGAGGCAAATGCTTTGTCACCTAACGGAGGATGCAAAGAAAATATTTGGAGAATCATCTCATGCTTTCCTGTTATCTTGTTGAGCTCAAAGATTGAAATGTTGGCATGAGCTCTCTTCATATCTTCAATGATGTCATAATTGATACTTTCATTCCTAACATGTAGTGTTGAAGTATCTAGTGGTGTAGCTTTATTGGAAATTTCCAGAGTGATGGACTTGTTCTTATTGCTAGTGGAAGTGTTCTTGGAAGAAGGATCACTTCCATACTTGTTTTGAGTATTCTGAGTAAGATTGGTTGGTGGTGTTAGCCTCCTGCTGCAGCAGGTTACTCATATTTCATGATTGACATTTTTACAGGCCAAATATGTCATACTTTGCATGCTGCAATGCTCCATATTTGCTAACAGGCACCAAAGAAAGAGGCCATGAAAGAGTGCTAGTCAAAGTTCATCTGCTGCATTTCAATTTTGAAGAGTTATTCCATTTTTGTAGAATTTTCAGCTAAAGGGAGGTCCAAACAGCTTAATCTTGGTCTCCCTAGGTTTCAATTTCCTGTTTTAGAATGTAGAGAATCAATAATCTGTCCAAACAGCTTAATCTTGGCAGATTCTTAGATAGATAGAGAATCAAAGGAGCCCAACTGCTTAATCTGGGCCCTTAGAAGAAATAAGGGTAGTTTGTAGATAGGACAGAAAAAGAAAAAGTTGAAAAGATGGGTCTGCAAGTCTAAGTGCACCCAAACTAAAAGAAGAAAAAATGTTAGGTAAGTAGGCTGGGTAGGTAGTTTTGTGGTTGCAGAATCATTGATTGTGATCAGTTTTGTGTTTTCAAATGATTATATCTACTAAATCAGTATGGCAAAGCAGTTCCCATTTGAAGGACTTCAAGCGAGGCATGACTAACTTCCCCTCTCCCTCTTCCCTAACTCATTTACTAACTTCCCCCAAAAGAGGTCAAGATCTGCTTGATATCTCTTAGTTTCATCATTTTCCATATCATTTGCCTTGATAAAGATCTGCTTTACTCAAGGAGGGTCCATATTTTCTCTACAAAGTTCTATCCCCCCTTTAGAGCCTAAGATCTCTGAGACTTAGCGCCTTCTTGTCATTTTCATATTAACTCCTGACATTATTATGTAAATCCCTATATATTTCCCTTCCCCCTACTAAAATTATGGTAATAATTCCCCTATGTAAATATCCCATCCCTCTGGTTGAAACATAACCATAAATATCCCCTTGGGAATTACTAAATTCACCTAGATCTTAGTAAGAACCCTCATCTCTGCATAAATTTCCCCTCCGAGGTGTTTGGACTCCTTCCAAAAACAAAAAAAACCCCCTTCAAATGTATTAACAAACCCCCGCGCATTTTATTTTTGGGATTTATTGATGTTCGATTAATAAATAACCAAAGCACCAAACCATATTACACCATTTTTTAAAGTTCAAAACCCACCCCAGGCCGCGAAAAATTGAAGTTTATCGTGCGCGCATTTATATTAAAGCCCGTGCTTCTTCTCCGCCCGTCCACCATCGGATCGCCCCTCCCAGATCCGACGGCCCTCATACATATCGGACGCCCTTTTGTGATGGTTGGTTAGCACCCGATGTCTGATGGTTTTACCGATGTACACCGGGACAGCTGGCGGCATCCCATTGCATCAGGCCGCCCCTGACAAATACCACCTCCGTACCAAAGGCGGTCCGATGCAAGCCAAAAACCGCCCTCTCCTTACGTAATGTGGGCTCTACGTCACCCTGCCACATCGCCCCCACCTCACCGCTCACCTGCCTTCACCCTACCACTGTGTCCTTTCCACGTCACCCCACCGTACTGCCACGTCATCATGCTGACGTCGCATCCGTACAGAGGGGTCCCACTGCTGACGTCATCTGCCGTACTGCTGACGTCAGCAGCTCAAAAAATGCGCAAGTACAAAAATCAAGCTTCGGAGCCCCGGATCGAATTTCTGAGGCAGTTTTCAATGCGCGATTAGCAGCTACAGGAAATAGGCCATATTGGAGAATCTTTAGGGAATCTTTTGATTCCTCGACCATTTTTGCATCGAAAAAGGCATAAAAGGCCCAATTGTGCAAATTTGAACGTATCAAAAGACAGAGAGACCCAGTTTAGAGATTAAAGAATATCAGAGCAAATATGCAGCCAAAAACCATGTCAGAGAGTATCAGTGTTGCGGCGAAGTGTATCAGCAGAGATCTTCTCAGGGCTCGAGGTGAACGAAGCATTAAAAGAAAACCTTGAAAGTCAAGAAACAGTTAAGGAAGCATTCAAAGCTCACCAGCACAAATGACTGCACATTAAAATCACAGAAGATCAGTGGACCATAAATCAATGCACAGTTATTACAGAACCACTGCACCAAGTCATAGAGGACACCACATCAACTCACTTTTGATCCAGCTGCCTCTGGTGCAGCCCAAAGGAGACCTACTTGCATTTAATTCCAGCATTTTAGAAAGATTTCCACAGACCTGTTTAGGTCAGTTGTAATAAATACTTTTAGATATTTTACCTATATATACCACCATGAAAAATGTAATAAGGGTTGGTTGGTTAGTCTTTGTTGGTTCTTTTTTTGCTCGAGCAGAGACTCGCACTGTATCTGTGATAATTTCTATAATCAAAGATTGCTTGAGAGTTCGGAGAATGAACTCTGCATTGTGTTCAATTGGCTGAAGAGTGATTGTGGAATTCTTGTGCTCCTACATGGTTCAATAAGTGTTCCTTAACTCTGTTTGGTTTCTTATGTTTGTTTTATCATCTATGTTCCACCATCTAAAATCACAAAAAGGAAGAATAGTTTAGGATTTGCTTGGCAGCACCCTATGCTCAATTTCTGTGATTTCTACATGTTTTCATTAGGAATGGTTATGAATATGCATACTTAAATGATCATGTTTACACTATTTATTTCACATATGAATGTTAGTTTAGGAATTCTTAATTGCTCCTAGATAACCATTCGTTCACCTCCCTTCCCTGTTAGCTGATGAAAGATTCTTAATTGCCTTTCATCTCTGACTTTCATTCCATCTTTTCAGTAATTGGTATTGTTTCATGTATAGCTATCCTGCTTTATAATCCTCTTGTGTCCAAGAAAACGCTACAGCAAGCCTTAATCCGTGACTCCATGCCCAATGGTTTGAAACTTATCACACTATCCCTTGCCTCTCTACTTGAATGCAACTTCCTTCCATTCAAACTCCATCCAAACTTAAACAAAACCCACTGAACCCAATAGCTAGCCTAAAATCATCATCAACAAAGCTAAATCATTAAGAGAGAGCCCTCTCTGATTGCAGGTGGGCTAGAACCTGCAATCCAAAGATTGGTTTGTGGTTACCTCAGCCATATCCCTTTAGGAGCCTAGGGACAACCTGAG
>APFE030340797.1:0-10675 GCA_000404065.3 Pinus taeda
AATAAAGATATCGCGGAAAATAATGGAAAATGCAAATAATGATAATAATACAAATAAAAACATCGCGGAAAATACCGGAAAATGCTTTAGGTTTGATGTATTTTTCACATTTTCATAATTAAAATAATATTTATGATACATATAAATACAAAAGATATTTGTCTCAAGATAGTGCATCTATGTTAGACACTTTGGTTGAGAAAATATCTAAATCATACACTAATTTAGGAGCCTAACTAGTTGGAGAGAATCTCTCAACCAATTAGGCCTAAACTACCTCCTAACCATAAGGAATAAACTCAATCTAGAAAGGTAGGAATAAATTCTAACTTTCATGATCTAATTAATTTAATATTTTTGGACTTATTATTGTTTTAAACACATGAGAGTGAGGCTAACAATATTTCGGTTAAAATAATTTGGAAAAAATACTTTGAAAAAAGCCATTTATTCTATAAATTAGACTATGTAATTATAAAACATTAATGACCCCACTCTTATTGTGTTTCATCATTGATTAAGCCAAGACATATTGTACAACCTAGCATGAGGGGATGTGGATTTCCTTCCATACTTCTTAGTTGACATGTGTATTTTTTAAAATAAAAATAAACATATTTAAATAACAAATAATATTGGCTATAATAAAAAAAATATTTTCTAAATAAAAAACTATGTCTACCAAACAAAAATGAATATACATATTCTCTCTTTTTTGTTATTACCACCCAACATGTGTGGTAAAATATTTCACTCCTACTCTAGGCCATAAATAAAATATTTTGATATCGATGTTAAGCAACATAATTTTAAGAGAGATAAATTTAAAAAAAAATTAACATAATTTTAGGAGAGATAAATTAAAAAAAATCATATGCTTTGAATATTTATATTAACTAACATATTTTAATGTTGATTATAATAAAATATTTTGATGTCTAAAGAGAATAAGTAATTAAAGTAATAAATACAGTTATAATAAAAAGGAGATATATATTTCATTTAATTTTTAATATAAAATCGATATCTCAAAGGGGAGAGAGAACAGAGCCGATGGCGAGGGTATTTGAAGCTGTTTTACGCGTCGACGCAACTCCTCAGGCCAATGACCTGGGCATCAAAGAAGATCACAAGATGGGAACTCGATGCCCCCACATTAGATCTAAAGGTAGCTTTGCAGACTATGCCAAACAACTACTCTTCAGGAATCGCCATGAACCAGAGCATGATCTCCGAGAGGCTGAAAAACTCCTCCATTGGCGAGGGATGATTGCACCCTTTCTGGATCGAAGATTTGTCCATGGATAGGGCCAGATCCTATCAGACCTGATCACCCAAAAGCTAAATCAACCCTCACATTGGCCATATCTAGAAGTATCTACTCAATCTGGTTTTTCCCTTTACAAATTCGTCGACTTTGAGTTAAAATGCAAAGGAGGGTCTTCTGATAAGTTTGGTAGTCTTCTTCACAAATGATTTCTATGATGCTCGGGGAATTTAGAAATAGATCTTGGGTCCTCTGTGGCTGATTGGATCTCATTGTGGACAAATTTGACTTATTTCTTAGGGATAAGTAACCATGCCCCATATCTGGTGCACATTGTAATAGATTGGTCTTCATTTTGGCTTGATATCTCAAAACTAGAGTCCTACGTAGCAGATCGAGCCTCGATGTGGACAGATCTATATCTCTCTATTCAGATCTGAGTGTTACCACAATGCGATGTCTGGGAGGAAATGGTGGAGGACTGCGATAAAGAGGGGTAGGAGGTGAACTCGATCTGTGGCAATGGGACAACGAAGGTAAAGAAGATGGCCAACATTTATTTTATGCAGATTGACACTATATAAATCGCTGCAAGTTTACAAGGTTGGAGATTGCCCCAGACTCGCAGACCGTTGCATACAAGGGTATTGATTTTCTTGAACGGGAAGATCATAAAATTTCCCAAATCTTCATAAAAACCTCGACAGACAAATCTAGAGTGGTTTGGATATAACCCTTCAATAGGGTTCTCCACCTGAAGTTGAATATTATGAATAAATTGGGATATCCATACCAACTATAAAACCTGATCTACGGGGTAGATCCTTACAAGATGAACGAAGTATACATGACTACAATATTCTTCCATCTACTTCCATCATTCTCAATCTAAAACTAATAGGAAGAGCAGCAGGATCAAGTAAATCCAAAGGAATAGGAGGTGTTGTTGGATCTAAATTACCCAAAGGAACAAAACCGAATCAGGATTGTAACAAAGCTAGTCTCTCATACAAAAACATCCTCCAAGGGAAATCAACAGCTACAACAAGCTCAACTTAGACGCTTAATATACTTCTAATCCATTCATCGTGGAACATGCAAATTATGTCCCAACACTGAACATAGACTACTAGAAATAGCCAATTTCTGCACAATCTACGAGGCACAAGCTCTCATATGCAGATTTAACAATTTTTCGCTAAAACTAATGGAACTTGTTCACTGGATCTTCACAAATTGGACAACTAATTCTGAGATACACCTTTGCTCCAAAGGCTTCTTCATTGTAAAATTCGCATCACTGGAAGAACCAGACATTATCTTATGGGAAGGCCCATGGTTCTGGGGATCGACAGGGCTCTTCATCATTCCATGGTTTCCAAATTTTGATGCAAACACCATGATTGTATCAAGGATGACGGTTTGGGTAAGGCTACATAACCTTCCTTACACTTTTGGCATAATCAAGTGTTATAAACCATTGGAAATATCTTAGGACGATACATAAAGACTGATGAACAAAGGATGAAAGAACGAATATATACTTTTGCACGCATATGTGTGGAAGTAGATCTCAGTAAAGGCCTATTAGACCACATTCAACTAATACACAACAAGCAGAGCTAGACCCAAATCCTGGATTTTGAGAACACAACTTTGAGATGCCGAAAATGTTACTAAACATGACACTTACAAAACACATGCCCTGCTGTCAAGAAAGAGCAGTGAAGTAAGAAGAAAACACAGAAGCAACCAAAAGGATGACAATTCCCCCCAAATGAATCAGATGAGGAAGAAGAAGTAGCAGAAAAGGACCCCATTCCGAATCAGGAAGAACAATACATACCAAAAAAGGAAGAACAAGCCGGAAAGCCAACATAATTACAAGGCCCCACAAATCAACTAATCATGATATCTGAAGCAAAGGACAATCGAGGAATAAAACGTCAACATGCTTCAGATAACTCATTTCAGACAAGGAAACCACAAGAATAGAAGAAAACCAGCTAACTATGATCTCATCTACGTCATCTCAAGGAGAATGGTAGAAGGTTGAAAAGAAGAAATAACGAAAAGTCTAACTTTTCTCTTCATTTTTTAGTTGATTATTTATGTATGAACTTATGATCACGAGTCTCTGACTAGATGATGGACTTCTTGTAAGCAACTACAACATGTAATTTTGTTTTCATTAATAAAAATATGATTTTTTCCTTGGAAAAAAAATAAATTGATATCTCAAAAAATATTTATAATAATAAAAGAATTCATTATAAGTGATAAATAAATTTCAATATATATATGTATGGTTAAAAACATTTAAGTAATTTTACTATTCCATATTTTGGCCTTTTTTCATATATATTTTCTAGTTAATTTTGTCTAAACTATAGTAAATATTTGGTGGAATTGTAGGTTTAATTAATGTAGTCTACACAATCCAAGTGTTAAAGGAGATTTTGGAGGCATTGAATCTATTTATGTATTCACAATTTTGAACTGTAATAGAAGTTTGCACTTCAAAGAGATTTGATCAATCTTGGTATATATGTAGTTATTACACAAAGAATAATGAATTTAGTATGAGAGACGTTCACCACATCAAAAAATAATTAAAAAGTATTTACATTAAAAAAATAAATAAATTAAAAAACACTTACCTTGAAATTAAAAAAAAAAAATCAAATTCAAGAAATGGATTTACAAAATTTTATCCTATTTTTAAAATATTAATTTCCTAATTTTAATTTTAAAGGGTGAATAACTTGTAAAAAGTTACAAGTTCAATTTAAGGAGGATAGAGTATTTATTATTGCAACCATATAAATTAAAGGGCTAATACATGTTGATAATCAAAACACTTATCTATCTAACAAGATTCTTAATTATGGAGATTCACACCACTTTACTTTACCATACCATGGTTTACTAATACCACATGCCTAAAAAACCATACCTCATATTCATATGGATTTTTTAATTTTAATTTTTATAAATTAATCAATTTAACTAAAAGGGAAAAAATGCATAACTAATTTTGACATAAATCTCAACTTTTGATTTATGACTATTATTACAAATATTTTATAATATTCCATTGCAATTAAATCTATGCAATCTACTTAATAATTATTGATAATTACATTAAAATTATAAAACATTTACTCCAAAATAAATACATTTATTAATATAATTACACATCATTTGTATCACAATAAAAACAATAATTATATGCATAACTAACATTAAAATTATTTATTATATAATCTTGTTATGTAATATAAATTATTTACTCATATTTTAATTTTTTTTTTTTTTTACACAATTACAGGTCCTTTGTATCACAATAATAAAACCAATAATGCATACATAACTTATCATTAAAGTTATTATTATAATATAAATCTTATATGTAGCATAAATATTATTGACTCATGTTTATTTGGAGTAGTTCAATTAACAATAGACTTGGAAATAAACTCTCATTTAACTAGAAATCTTGAGTCCAAACTTTGTGCTATCCCTTTAATCTGAATAAAAATTAAATATATAAAATATAAATCCTACTAATATCAAAAATAAAATATTATTTACCCCTCTCTTATTATTATAATTATTATTTTGTATTTTTTCTGCTCTCTTTTCAATCAATAGCTTACGTGAGAAACAACACAATAAGATGATAGTCTCCGAAAGTTCCGTTACATGAAGCTTGACTAAAAAAGATACTGTTATTAAAAAATCAATAAACTTTTAACAAACAGAAGCGGAACACTCGAACTAAACAATTTATATAAACAATATGTTCAATCTGATTACCTTACAAAGCGTAATAAGAATAAAATGGCAAATCCTCAGAGAGCCCATTGTGACAAGAGGTGGGGCATCTCTCAGAGCCGTCGAAGCTCCTTACTGTGTAAAGAGGAGCTTTGATGAGTTCCGTGGCAACCTCTACCAAAATAGTGCCACGCATAAAGCACGGGCACATCAACATCAGCAGAACACTGTCACAACACAAAACAGCCCACATATATATATACTTCAATTTTACTAGCAAAAAACAAAATTGAAAATTATATGTGTATTTTGGTGAATATACATGTCTGTATTATTCTATTCATTTTCAACTATTAGGTTAGGTTTAAAGTCATTTTATCAAAGTTAAACATAAATTAATATGTTTTAGTATTTTATAACTATTTTATTTATTCTCAATAATTAGGAGATGCTCAAAATCATTTTATCTAAGTTCATCCTATCTTCAAATATCTAAGTTCATCATATCTTCAAATTCAACTTGGATAGAAGAATTGATATTCTTTTAAAGCATCTACACTAAACTCAATAACCCAATTGAAAATATATATATATATATATATTTTGCTTAAGGGTTTAGAATAAAAAGTAGTGGGGTGTATTGTTAAGTTACTCTGATTGCTAGTTCTAAATTTTGTGGGCAAAAATCTAATGATATTCTGATGTGATTTCTAGTGATTTTGACGATTTAGATGCCTCTTGGTTCGGGTTTTGCAATTCAAAAATTAGACTAATAATCATCTAAAAAAACGACAACTTAACCTCCTCCACTTCACAAAAACGAAATTGAAGATACATAAAAACCCTGCAATAGGTAAGCAACAGATACAAAAGTGAAAAACCACGATTGCAAAACTAGAGAACTTGACGTTATACTACGTGATGGGAGGTGGCGATCCTGGTTAGCAAACAAACCCAAGTATCCACGCTGCCATTCCCACCAGGCTTATCAGAGATGCAATGATTGTTAGCGGAATAACCCAAAAGAATCCCCACGGCTCTATGCACTGCCCATCGTTTCTGCAAAATTTCTTAGAAACTACTCCAAAACTAGCGATTTCCTCTATCTGGTCCTCTGGTTGAAGATCCATGTAAAAGCTCTCGAGTTCGTCTACTGCTACTAACGAATTCTCTCTATAAATCGCTGCAGTATTACTCACAGGATTTGATCTCTCCACATAGTGCCAGTGCATTCCACTAATAAAGTGAATGGAGAATAATAGAATAAGTCTATTTCTTCCACGTTCATCGTTACTGGCTTGAAATCTGCGGATTTATTCGACTAAAATCTTTTCGGTTGTGCTGATTTTCAATTGAAAAAATCATCATAGTGCTTGAAATCATGACAATTATTGACGTTATCAAAGTGGAGAAGTTGTTTGTGCATAACTAAGTTTGAGATAAGCCCGAGATACATGACGAGACTTGCATTGCATTTTTAGTGAACAACGACCCTACCAAACTTGGATATATCCTAAAATGGGAAAGACAAATCGTTACACCAATCATTATATTTGGGAATATTAAATTTTGACTAAAAAGCTAACAAGTGTCACTGGTAGCGGCAATGTACTTGGTGATAAAGGGTGTGGGTGATTAAAAGTGTCAATGGCATTTGCCATGTCCCTCTCTAAAGGTTTTAGGTGATCCCTGAGTGTTTTTCCATCTGATTTATTAAGTGAAAATATAAATAAAATGATATTTAATAAATTAGATGAAAAGAGACTGAGTTTAATCATTGTTTTAGTGCATAACAGTTAATATTTGGAATAAATAATAAAATTTAGATAATTGATAGTTTAGAGTGTAAATGAACATTCTATTTTTTTTCCAAAATAAAATAAGAGTTGTAGATGTCCCAGGTCCATATGGAGATTTTGCTATATATATATTTCCCAAATAAATTAAAGACATGTCCGACTATATACACCGCTTGGGCTTTTATGTTAGCAATATATAGATTCCCTGGAGCTATTTTTTTGTCCTAAGTGTTGTTGCAACTTAAATTGTTGCCCATGCTATTACCTATCGTTCGGCCACATGCACCTGTTACCAGCGTTATTTTTTTTTATGATTTTTTTGATGGGAATACAATTCTAATCTGAACATCGAACCCTTGCCTTAGCCTCCATTATTCGATACCTAGCCTACATTGCCATCAAACGCTTGCCTTTGCCTCCATCGCTTGGCCATCCTTAAGTTGATTGCAGATTCCCAAAATATTCTGGGATCCGACGGCCCCGAAATATTCTGGGATCCGACAGCCCTGAAATATTCTGGGATCCAGCCCATATCCGTCAAATCCCAAAATATTCTGAGAATCTGCAATCGACTTAATCTCAACCGCCTCCATCATTGGATACCTAGCCTACATTAAATTTCAGTCTTGCTGGCATTACTGTAATGATGGAAATCCACTATTTGATACCTAACCTATACTTGTCATATTTTTGGGCACGCTCTCACTCCACTTGCCAATCTTGCTGGCATTGTTGTTATGATGCAATAGTGTTTATGGATTTGACTTCAGTTTTGTACTTATTGTACGGTTCTAAATTAAAACTTAAGTTAGTTTTTTAGTTTTTTTGTTGCTTTTATTTCACTTTGTTTTATTTTTAAAAATAGATGTAGTCTTTGGTTATTTTTTTGGTTATTCTGGTTTCATTTTCACGTTATAATATGTTTGATTATGTAAAGCAATTATCTATCTTGATTTTTAAAAATAACAGATGTAGATCACTATATAATTTATGCTATCTAATTTTGTATTTTTTGAGTGGAAAAATTACAATTATTAAATATTATAGTTTTATATTTTTTGAGTGGAAAAATTATAATTATTAAATATTAGAGTATTAAGGATTCATTTAAGGGTAATTTAAAAATTTGTAGGGTAAATGAATGATTTTGTGGTTAAAAGTTTATTAATGTATTTTTTAGTTTTTCTAATGTTATTGATTTTAATAATGTAAAGATTATTTTATTTAAAATTTGTATGTTGAAGTTATATTTCTTACAAGTTCACTTAGGTTGTTGACTACCATGGTGTTGAGTGGATTTCATCTCAACTTGGTTCCCACACATGTGGAGCTAGTCACATATGGAAATTCAGTAAGATTATAGAAGGTTCAAAATCATAACCTTAATTATGAGTCCACGCATGTAAAAACACTAACCCAACCCTAAGTGATTTATTAAGTTAAGTTAAATATGGGGCCACTAAGAATGGAAAGGGTTCTATTCTTTTTATAATGACTACTATTCCATTATTGAGAGTAGAGAGAGGGAGTAGGATAATTGAGCCAACAAAGGAAGTAGAAGTCCTTGTAATAACCTTGCTGAGGACAATGAATGAAAACTCCATATAAAGTTCACCTTTCTTTATGTCTTCATTTTCATATCCAAGGAGAAAAGAGTGAGGCATATTCTCACTTTTTGGCCAAGTTTTCCAATACTAGATTTCCTTGGGTATTTGTCGTGTTCTGTGTGCTTATGGTAGGACATTTGTTTTAATTTTTTTTTCATCCTCAATTTATTTTATTGCTTTTACCACTGAGCTAATAATATTGAATTTTTAAATTTAAGTAAAACATTCCGTAGTAAATAATTTACAATCTTACGTAAAACATTATATAACAATAGTTTACAAAAAAAAATGTAAAAATGATTGCGAACAATTATTTAAATAAAATATCCATAGTAATTTATATATCAACATTACATTTGAATTATAATACATTATCAATTTTGATTTAGTTTTAGACCTATATTAAAAACATGTGTTTGATCAAAATTCCATCATTGATAAAATATAAATGATGAAACTTTTTCATAATCAATTTTGACCTATATTTCAAGGATAAAAATAACACACTTTTCACTACATTGGGTTGAAAACAAGGTCAAATTAGAGCTGTATTGGAATGACTACATACATAACTATGAAAGAGAAAAAATGAAAAAAAATAATAAGCTAAAGAATTTAGAAACCCAAGGTACAAATATGGGTTAGAAATTGGGGGCACTTACTCAACCTTAGAAACTGGAAGAAAGAATCATAACTCTCCCTTATCATTTTGTGAGGTGAGAAATTATATTTCTTACCCTCCTTGATCACTCTTTCCAACCTCCTAAAGCACATGACCCATTTGAACCCACTTTTAAGCAATGACCTTTAATGGAACGGAGCACTTTAAGTGCCATATAACTGATTACGAAATTGGAACAACAACTTGATAACCCAAGTGATTTATATATTTTTATATTATAAACAAGTTAATGCTAGAATTCACTACAAATTAAAATAATTAATAATAATCATTACAATATAAAATAAATTTAATAATAATAATTATATTAAAATAAATTAATAAATAATTCCCGAACAAAGTTAGACTATCATATTATCAATATTTTATCTAAGTTAGTATTCTTAAAAAATTAAATAAAATAAAATTTTAAATATTACCAATATTATTATTAATAAATATACTAATATCATTAAAGTCCTTTAATTATTAATTAATTTTATTTTTCCTTATTGTTAAAAGTTGATTAATGAAAAATGTTTTAATAATTTTTTAAAGTCCTTATAACTAATAATTTATTTTTTTCTCTACTAGTAAAAGTGATCAATGAAAAATGATTAATATTTTTTTTTTCATATTTTAATACTTTATAGAAAATAGTTTAACATTTAACATATAAACAAAAATAAAAAATGTTAAAAGTAAATGTTTATTGTAAACATTTAACATATCAACAATAATAAAAGGTTAAAAAGTAGATGTGACATTTAACATATAAACAAAAATAAAAAAAGTTAAAAGTATATGTTCAACATAAACATTTAACATATAAACAATAACAAGAGGTTAAAAAGTACATGTGTAAGTCTAAATGTTTAACTTTTAACATATAAACAATAGTAAAATGTTAAAAGTAATATAGAGCAGAATATGGTGGAGATGTTGTAGTGTAAACATTTAAATCTTGGCTGAATTAATAATAAAAAGTTAAATGTAATAAAAATAAAATTCAATTTGTTGTATTGTAATTTTGTTTTGCATGAATATGGTGGAGATGTTGTAGTGTAAACATTTAAATCTTGGCTGAATTAATAATAAAAAGTTAAATGTAATAAAAATAAAATTCAATTTGTTGTATTGTAATTTTGTTTTGCATGGTAGCTTAGCTCCTTCAACTCAACTTAGAAACTATGCTTTGGGAAAAATTGCATAAGTAATTATATGTTACATTATTCAGTGCTAAATTAATAATTGTTGATAGATAAATCATCCTATAGTCTTGCTTTGATAGTGAGTAAAAAATCTATATGTGAAGTGGATAAGTAAATTTCTTGCTCAAACAAAAGAACTTGCATAACCACTAGTAAGTCTACACATTTGCAATTTTACTCCTACATAAGCGGTGAGGAAAACATAAATAAAGTTGTGAAATAATTCCTGTAAGTATATTTTTTACATCTTATTCCTATCCATTTTTTATGCAAAGACTTGCTTTGATTATGGTGGCAAGTAATTGATGGTAGATATGTTATTTACATGAATATACTTCATTCTCAAGTATTTT
>APFE030340799.1:0-16865 GCA_000404065.3 Pinus taeda
TTTTTCTCTTACAAAATGATGTTGTGTCTCAATGTGTTTTGTCCTTGCATGATATATAGGATTGTTTTCCAACTTGATAGTGCTTTGATTGTCACAAATGATTACTGTAGGTGCTTGTTGTGTTTCTCCAACATCTTCAAGTATCCTTCTAAGCCATATTGCTTCACAGGTAGCACTGCATAATGCTTTATATTCAGCTTCAGTGGATGATAATGAAACAGTTGGTTGTTTCTTACTACTCCATGATATTGGTCCTGAACCAATATTGAACATGTATCCAGTAGTATATTTCCTATCATCTGGATTTCCAGCCCAGTCAGAATCAGAATAACCTGCCAATTCAACATCAAATTCATCAGTATACATAATACCAAAATTAAGTGTTCCTTTCAAATATCGGAGGACTTTCTTTGCTGCTTTCCAATGGCTTTCACAAGGCTTAGCCATGAACTGACTAAGTATGCTGACAGAATATGCTATATCTGGCCTGGTAGTGGTGAGATAATTCAGACTTCCCACCAGTTGACGGTACATAGTTCCATTCACCTCTTTGGTTCCATCATCACTGCACAATTTGACATTCTGTTCTAAAGGAGTAGATGTTGCCTTGCATTCAATCATATTGAATCTTTTAAGGATTTCCCTTGTATATTTGCTTTGTGTGATCAGTGTCTTGCCAGGCTCCCTCCAAACTTCAAGACCTAAACAATAATGCAATTCACCAAGATCCTTCATCTCAAATACATGTGACAACTGATTTTTAATTTCTTCAATCAACTTGCATGCATTTCCTGTTATGATAAGATCATCAACATATACAGATATTAAAGCAACATTCTTGTCTTCATCTTTCTTGATGTACAGGTTAGGATCATTTTTGCTTCTCATAAAACCTTTCTCATAAAAGAAAGAATCAATTTTCACATAACATGATCTTGGTGCTTGTTTCAAGCCATATAAAGCTTTCTTTAACCTGCAAACCAAATGCTCCTGTCCTTGTTTTACAAACCCTTCAGGCTGAACTAAATAAAATTCTTCTTTTAACTCACCATTCAAAAATGCAGATTTGACATCTAACTAATGCATTTTCCAATTATATTTTGTAGCTAATGCAATCATGATTCTTATTGTGTTCAACTTAGCTACCGGTGCAAAAGTATCTTCATAATCAATTCCCTCCTTTTGTGAATATCCTTTAGCAACCAATCTAGCTTTATGTTTATCAATACTTCCATCAGCATTAAATTTAGATTTATAAAGCCATTTGCATCCTATGGGAACTTTGTTTTTAGGCAATTCTGTTAATTCCCATGTGTCATTCTTCTTTATAGAGTTATATTCTTCATTCATTGCATTTATCCATTCTTCATATTCTTTAACTTCATCATAGATTGAAGGTTCTACAACATTCATAATCTGAGACATTAATGCATAATCTTTATACTTTACAGGTACCTGACTTTGACGTGATGACCTTCTTGGAGTTTTACTGCTTTCATCTTTCTTTTTGCTTTGTGGAGTTCCCTCTCCTTTTCTTGGAGTATCATGACTGCTTGATGCCCCTTGCTCTTTAGTTTGTATCTGTTCCTGTGCTTGTTCCTGTTCTTGTTCAACATTTGTATCTAATTTGACATAATTATCAATATCATGCCATACACTAGTATTATTTATTTTATCTCCTTCATTAGCAATCTCATGAAACACCACATCCCTACTTGCAAGCAGTCTATGAGTATTGGGATCAAACAACTTGTATGCTTGCTGTTTATCACAATAACCAATAAATATGCACTTAATTGATTTTGCATCAAGTTTTCTTCTTTCATCTTTTGGAATATGAGCAAATGCCTTGCAACCAAAAACTCTTAAATGACTCACTTTTGGTTTGTACCCATAAAATGCTTCAAAAGGTGTTTTAAGCTCTAAACTTTGGTTGGACTCCTATTTTTCAAATAAACAACAGTATTAATGGCTTCAGCCCAAAAAAACATTAGAGATATTTTTACCTTGAAGCATACTACGTGCACATTCAACTAGTGTTCTGTTTTTCCTCTCAGCAACTCCATTTTGCTGAGGTGTATGTCGCACTGTAAATTGTTGCTGAATCCCATCGCTTTTACAATATTGATTAAATTCTCTTGATTTGAATTCTCCCCCTTGATCAACTCTCAAAATTTTGATGTAATTACCAGTTTGTTTTTCTACCATATTCTTAAATTCTTTAAAGTACTCAAACACATCACTTTTTCTTCTTATGAAATAAACCCATGTATATCTAGATCTATCATCCACAAAAATAAGAAAATACCATGCTCCACCAATAGATCTAGTTTGCATAGGTCCACATACATCAGTATGAATTAGTTCAAGTATTTCCCTTTGTCTTTTTTCTTTATGTATAGGAAATTCCTCCCTATGTTGCTTGCCAAGTACACATGCTTCACATTCAACATGATCATTCTTTAAGACAGGAAGCCCTTCAACCATAGTGTTCTTTTGAAGTAGCATTAAATCTTTGTGATTTAGATGTCCATACCTTTGATGCCATAAATCTACTATTGACATTGTTGTAGAGCTCGACTCGTACGCACGTTAGGCTCTCACAGCTCAGAGAGAGCAGAGGAGCACATCTCATAAAATCAACACACAATCACTGAACTCAACACTTCTCAGCGCACTCTCAATGCTTTACTTGCACACACAGCGGGCTCACACACTCAGCCCTCAACCTTCACTCACGGCTCACCAATACTCAATGAGCTCACACCCTCAGCTCTGATACCATGTAAAGATCAGAGGCGCACAACACACTAACACCAACTCTGAAATACTGAACACCAGGACACACATCTATTCATTAGTTAACAGGTATATATACAAGCTGGAGAAGTTTTTGGAGACGGGTTCAGTTGGTGGCTTCCTGGAGAAGCTTCAATGAATCCGCCGACTTCTAGAACTTCATTAAATGCATCGGCTGGTTTCTAGATCCAGCATTAAATCAAGTTGTTGGAATTAAGTCTTGTTTCCAACATAAGATTCTCACATGGGAGAACCTCACCAAAAAAAGCTTCCATGGACCGGGCTGGTGCCATTTGTGTAAGATGGGCAATGAAAATCATATTCACCTATTCCTCGAGTGCCCTGTTGCTTCTGCTATATGGATTGGTATCCTTCAAAGATTAAACATTATCACTGGGTGGTGTCACACATCTATTGATGCATGTATTATGGATTGGCAACTGAATTTTAAGACTGAAAACACAGTCCCCTTTTCATCTTTGGGCGAATTTGGAAATGCCGGAATGCCTATATATTCGAAAATATTATGTCTTTTGAATAGAACCTGCAACAAAATATGGTCATTCTACAGGGAATATAGGATGCAACAAAATATGGTCATTCTACAGGGAATATAGGATGGTGAACAAGAAGGGGATTTACAAAGAAATCCAGCCAACCGATTCGTGGAGGAGATATCCAGTTGGATTCTTCGACAAGGTTGCTCAAAATATGGTTTGTGAATTAGGTGCTATCATTGTGATAGATCTGGGACATTTTTATCTTTTCAGCTGTCATGGTGGTCATGGGACAAATTCTAGGGCAGAGTTCACAGCTCTTTGGGGTCTTCTATATTGTGCCCACTGGTTAACTCTTCAGAGTATCTATGTTTTTGGGGACGCTAAAGTCTCTATCGACTGGATCAACCACGAGTCTATGTTTGATCCTCCTCTCCTATCAAATTGGCTCTACCGTATTGGATATATCCTTTTCCCATATTTACTGTGGGCAGAACACTGCTGTTGATGCCCAATCCAAACTGGGTTTGACGCTTCGGTTGGGTATGATATTCTATCAAGCTTATTACAAAGGCAGTTTCATTGGCGGTGGGCAGAGAACTGTTTACTGATTTTTGACGGTTTATGGTTATGATTTCTAAGGACTCTAACGTTTCTTTATCATATAGATTCTTTTCTTTTTTGGATCGATCAGGTACATGGTTTTTCTGGTGATGGCAGTTAGGCACATGGTGCTACTTTTAAGGCGATAGGATAATTGAAATAGTGTCCCCTGGGGATACAACCCAGAGATTGTTATATGACGATTAACTGGGATTAGGCAGTGAATCCTTGTTATATGAATGTAAACTGGTTTTATTTTAATATAAAATCGGTTGTTTTTTCTTCCCCGAAAGGAATGCCTTACAATTCTCCGATTAGCTTCAAAGACTTCCATATTTTCACCGAAGATGCCGTACAATTTGGGGAATTGACTTATTTTCCGGAAAATGGCTTACAGTCCTTCGAAATGCGTCTGAAAATTGACAATTTTCGCTGAAATGCCTTACAATTTGGAGAATTGACATCCTTTCCTGGAAAATGCCTTGCAATTCGGAGAAATACTTCAAATTAAATTACTTCGGAGAATTGACATCTTTTCCCTGAAAATGACTTACAGTTCCCGAATTGCGTCGGAAAATTAGCATCTTTTCCCTGAAAATTCCTTACAATTAGGAGAATTGACATTTTCTTGTGGAAGAAGCCTTAAAAAATCAGTGTGCTGTAGACAAATTTTCACTGAAAAGACAAAATGGTTGAAAATGCCTTACAATTTGGAGAAAGCCTTCAAATTGAATTGCTGCTTCTAAGAATTGACATCTTCCCCCTGAAAATGACTTAAAAGTTCTCGAATTGCGTGGAAAATTAACATCTTTTCCCTGAAAATGCCTTACAATTTGGAGAATTGACATCTTCTTTCTGAATACGCCTTAAAAATCAGTGTCCTGCAGACAAATTTTCACTGAAAATGACTTACAGTGCTCGAATTGTTTCGGAGAATTAACGTTTTTTCACTGAAAAAGCCTTACAATCGGGAGAATTGACATATTTTCCCTGAAAAAGTCTTAAAATTCAGTGTTGTGTAGATTATATGGCGCCTTAAAAGCGAATTGCTTCGGATGATTGACATCTTTTCCCTGAAGATGCCTTACAATATGGAGAAAGCGTTCAAATTGAATTGCTTCGGAGAATTGCAATCTTTTTCCCTGCAAATGCCTTACAATTCTCCGAAGTAATTTAATTGCAATCTTTTACACTGGAAATGCCGTACAATTTGGGGAATTGACATATTTTCCCTGAAAATGCCTTACAGTTCTCCGAATTGTGTCGGAAAGTTGATAATTTTTCGCTGAAAATGTTCCAAATTGACATCTTTTCCCTGAAAGTGCCTTACAATTTAGAGAAAGCCTTTAAATTGAGTTGCTTCGGAGAATTGACATCTTTCCCCTGAAAATGACTTACAGTTCTCCTAATTGCGTTGGAACTTTAACATCTTTTCCCTGATAATGCCTTACAATTTGGAGAATTGACATCTTCTTCCTGAAAAAAGCCTTAAAAATCAGTGTTCTGTAGACAGCGCTTCTTCAAGATCAGTAAATGTCTTACAATTTGGAGAATTGCCATCTTCTTCCTGAAGCCGTAAAAATCAGTGTCCCGGACAATGCTGCTTCAAAATCAGTGTCGTGTGACAATGCTTCTGCAAAAGCAGGAGAAGTCCGGCAGACAATTTTTCACAGGAAGTGAGAAAATGTTTGGAGTACTGTAAAGTACCGCCTTTTATCCTCATCTTCTTCGGATCCCGCGGCTAATCGAACTCGCTACCTTCCACACCATTGTCATTTTGACAACCAAGAAGTTAGCGATAGCCGCGCAAAATTTGTGTTGCGTTTCCGGTATTATTATTTTGATTTGACGGCTTTTTAAATACTCTATGCCACTAGCCATGTAGAAAGGATTTTTTTAAATGTTTACCAAAATTCCAATTTAATATCTTTAAAAACAATCCGACCATAATCATACCATTTAAAAAAAAAACTAAAAAAAATATTTTAATAAAAGTTAGCGTATTCAATAAAATATCATTTATTATTGATATAATTTTTTTATCATCATTCAATAAAAATGGGTGAACATAGACTTTATAAAAAATTAACTGCCACTAGAACTAAGTGCACTCTACACTAGTTTAGGCTAGTGAGGACATGTGAAATAGAGTCCTTGTGTTCTCAAAATGGATGATCATTTTACTAAATTGGCACTAAACTAAATTTTATTAATATTTTAGGCTTTAAACACATTATAGATGGATTGAATGAATTAAGTTAAGGATTTTATCAAGTATGAACTTCAATATGAGGATGTCGACACTATAAGGTAGTAGGATATAGCAATTAAACCTACCATGTGGCATGGATAATATCAACAAAGGAGAATCAACAAAACAAGTATTGTTTTTAGAATGTGATACGTTGCACCATTACAAGTAAAAGGATCTTTGCTTATCAAAATTATTCAAAGTGTTCAAGCCCTAAAGTAGAAAGGGACTTGATTCAATATTATAATGCATTTTAGGTGTTCTTGGATAAGAGGATTTCCTTCTCAATTGTTGAACTTGCATAAATCCTTTCCTAGACCCTATGTTGTACTAGCTATATTTCATTACATTTTTCTAGTTCGAGAACTCAAGTAAATATTAACCCTTGTGTTCTTCAGTGTTGCATGGATCCTTCCCAAGACATGATCATTGATTTAATCACATTTTATTATATTTTGGGTTTAAGATGTGGGTTGTAATGAGATTCTTATGCCCTCCTAGTTGCACAGTTTCTCAAAAATAAAATTCTCTTGGTCTTCAAGTCCTAGGACCCCATTGTATGTAAGACCATCTAATCTTTATTTGTACCTGTTGGAATTTGGTTTGTCATTGACGTCAACCCAAGCACCAGCAAAAAAAAAAAACACCCAAATTTGATGAGGAAATCGAAAGAGAATATCAATGAATTTGCAAGCAATACCATCATAAGATGATAATACTCATCATGTCATTTCTAACGGTAGGTGACTCACCTTGTAACTCCTCTTGGTTTAGGGGATATGCTCCTTCAAAGTTGATGCCCCAAAAATGTGGTCATGGTGCCCAATTTGAATGAGGAAAGGCACCCTTTGAATGGTAAAATCTTAGCATTAAAATTTATGAAATTAAATGGAAATATTATGGTCCTATCAGTTTCAATTTGTTGACCAAACTGGTCCTTAAAAGAGGAATGTTTATTATTGAAAATGGAGATATGCCCCCCCCCCCCCTTACAAATTTAAACTTATGGATTTAGTTTATGTCTAATGAGTACATCGACCTAGACTTTAAGGGCAAGTCGTCCCCTTCCATATCAGTCCCCCAAATTGTATAAATATAGGAGCTTGTCTCCATTCACGCATACAAGCTTTCATGTATATATGGAGGATGAGTGAACATAGATAAGTAACAAGAAAAGGGGTTTTCTTTGGCATATCGATTGTTCTTGAGATATTCGTCTTGATCCAATATCATATCTATTGTATGATTTAACTTTTCTTCTATGACATTTAGTATAAGTTTGTCTCTACAATATTGATTTGAGTTATGGGCACAGTTGGGGAGTTTTTGGTTTATCAATTGTTTGCATGATGTGAAAGGGCATAACCATGAATGAAGCTTGATTCTCGTTGAACTTGTAAAGCTCTTCAGTGCTAGAATAGAGTTAAAGTTACAAGTCCAATTGGGGAACAAGTGACATGTCCTAATGTGATGAAGGAAATTTTTCTTATCCTGGAAACATTAACACCCCTTGACCAATTAAAATCAGCAATGCTTGTGGTGTTGGATGAATTATGACTATGCTAGAGGAAATCGATCAAGTAGTCTGATTTGGTGAATCGTCGATGTGGCTTCATCTCATATCCAATGTCATGCAAGTGTTTTTCCCACTTTTGATGCCTCACATTTGATATCATTAGTGATACACATATGAAATGAATGATAAGTTGCATTTGTAAAGCGATCTAGTTGCTCACTCAGAGTGATGACATAGTTTGTTTAGAGTACTTTCAACAATAATATTGTAACAAAATCTCCATGCTACTACGATTCTCAATGCTTATTGGTCATTAGTAAGTCAATGTTGTTGAAGAAAATATTAGGAAAGCTTATGCAGGTTTAGGAAAATCATTTTATGTTCTATTCTTCCTTTCGAAGGCTTTGAAATTACAAAAGGAGGCACACATTTATATATAGTTTTGTTACATTAGGGAGACGTTGTTTAGTTTCACGAGGGTTATATTCCACACTTTTTGTCGCATTCACGACAGTGATATGAATTGTTTGTTGCATCTTGTAATTCTAGTATTGGTGTTCTCTCAACTATATAACTTGACTTAAAAATTCTTATACTATGGTTGAGATTATGGATTATGCTTTGATTTCTATCTAAGTGGTTGTTTCACATTGATTTGCAAGGTACTTGTTTGAGACTAGTCTAGACATAATGTGATGTCCCTCTCCTGATGAAATGTAATCATTGTTGATTGATCTATCATACTGAAATTGTGTTGTATTGGTAATCTATCATTGAGTTAAGAAAATGATATTGAGCAGTGACCTAGATTATTGGATTGTGAACCACATTGATACAGTTTCTTGCAAACTTGAACATGAGAACCTACTAAGCGCAAGCTTTGTTGTATTCTGCTGATAGCGAAAGCATAGTTGTGACATATTCTCATTAATACCGATAATTATATTGTTGAGTATGCCAAAATGCCATTGTTGGTGTAAGTGTTTGTATTGGATGACTTTATATGCCGCTAATTTGGTCTGATGAACATGGAATCTTGGCCATTCATGAGGATTTTGTTGTAAAGTTGAGAGGAAATTGTTTGTTTTATTGTTATTGTGTGTATGTACTGATTATTGAGGATGTATTCGGGATTTTTAAGCTTGATATTAATGATTTTTTTGTTGCTACTTAGAGTTTCCATAGATCAGAACAAGTGCTAGGGATTGTGACCATATTGCTTTATTGTAGAGAGATCAGACTGTTATCACTCCATAATTTTTGAGGCTGTGAAAAAATCACAGGGGTAACCACAGAACCACTTTGGAAACTAGAAATCTATCCCTTCTAGTTTCAGAGAGGGATCTCTCTTTATGATTTATCTTTGTCTGAATGAAGGTATTATGCTAGCTATTAAGTGCAGGTTTAGGTTTTTTGTGTTGTTGGGTTGAAACTGGGAAGAGAGGCCATTGGGTAAATGGAGTCACAGGTTTGGGATGATCAAATACAGAGTTTATAGGCTAAACTTACATGGCAGGTTAAGAAAATTCACTGGATCCCTTAAGATCTATGATGTGAGGGAGAGGAAAATATTGAGAGGTCTAATTAAAAATAGAGCAGTTAAGAATTTAGATTTTAATCTTCAGTAAAAAACGTAAAAATTATTCTTAAGCTAGAGACAGAGTGTAAATTCAAACAAATTATGTTCTTTATCTTCTTAGAATAATTCAAATTTTAGAATCACATATGAGAATAAAAAGAAAACAAATTGACAAAGAGATATGCACTTCAAAAATAAAAATGACACAAGAATCTTGTAATGATTGCACTGTATTACAAGTCATTTTCTTCAAACAAGTCCGAACCATTTTTTATTACTTCAATTGATGAAGTATTTATACAAATTCTTAAAAAAATATAGTGATTCAAAATATCAAGATTTATTACAAATATTTTAAAATTGTTTACAAAAATAGGACTAAAATGTAGGACATTCAAAACTAATGAATCTGCTTGGCATTATCTTTGATGATTTGTGGTGGCAAGGAACAACAATTCGAATTTTATAGCAAGTCTTATTTGATTAGGTGGCATCCAAGTCCCTAATTTCCCATGAGCTTTTTCCTCAAGAAATTTTGAAAAATAGGGTCCGGTGATCCCTTTGAATATCTCAACCCATGACAATTGTGCAAAACCTGAGAGAGGTTTTTGTAGAGGAGGATGTTACCAAAAAAAATATTTTAGTTTTTGAAATTTCATTTTCATTTGTTTGGAAACTACCTTTGAAAACAATGACTTAAAACAGGAAACTTCTGGAAAATATGCCTTCAAAGATTCATGTGAATCTCCTAAACCATAATAGATGTTAGAAAACTGAGACAATTTTTTTTAAATGGGTCCATTCTGGACAAAAACCTCTTTCAGTTTTGATAAATTTGTTCTCATTAGTTTGGAAAACATGCTCGAAATCATTGAGTTGTATAGGAAAAAACATAGTTTTAACTGATTATTTTTCCAACTCGGTGCTGACTTTAATTTGCCAACATTCACTATTGATTTGGTGGGAGTGGGATGGAATGGATATATCACGTGGAAGCGGTAGGTGACATGGATGCAGGGGATGATGTGCAGGCACATGGTTGGTGGGAAGGAAGTGGGATTCGTCAATGTGAGGTGGCAGATGATGAGTGGAGGGAAGGTCAGCTGAGGTGGCGAGTGATCATTGGCACGAGAGTAGATGGTCAATGTCAGATGACTTTTCGGGTGGGGGGGGGATGAGTGAAAAGTCAAGGGGTGTGTAAAGCATTGTGATGGTGACACGTATCGGAGCCTTTCTGATCCCCCCCCCATGTGGGTAAAATGGCATGGAGCTCGGGGGGTGGGGCAGAAAGCACTCTGCCATCGTTTATTCGGGGGAGATCTCAACTATTGTTTCTTGTGTAGTTGATAATCACATGCTAATAATTAATCTTTTTCACTTTCGAGTTTGTTATAAAAACCAAACATTAGCGCCAGCGCATATTATTACAATTGATTAATTTTGTTTAAATGACACAATTAACTTATTACAAGCAGGATTAACTTATACTAAAACATACTTATTTTACCCTAAAGGAGCATTTTGTCTTGCAATCCCATTTACTTTTTCTATTTTTTTCTTGGAAATAATTTTCAGAATACAATATTATTTACAATTCCATCAACTAAAAGATAATAATAAATCATCATTTGATCCATTGAATCATAGGACCCTAACACTAGCTCCAAGGGGGAATGGCATCCTCCCCGTGAGGTGCCAAAGAACTCGCTACCTCCCACACCATTGTCATTTTGACAACCCAGAAGTTAGCGAGAGCCACGACAAAATTTTCTTTGTGTTTCTAGTAATATTTGAGGTCCTTAGATATACATCACTCATTACCCAAATCTCAAATTCTTTATTTTGATTTGACGGCTTATTAAATGCTCTATGCCACTAGCTATGTAGAAAGGATTTTTTTTAAATGTTTACCAAAATTCCAATTTAATATCTTTAAAAACAATTTAACCATAATCATACTATTTAAAAAAAAAACCTAAAAAATTATTTAAATAAAAAAGATTGTATTCAATAAAATATCATTTATTATTGATATAATTTTTTTTATCATCATTCAATAAAAATGGGTGAATATAGACTTCATAAAAAAATAACACCCAATAGAATTAATTGCACTTTACACTATTTTAGGCTTGTGAGGACATGTGAAATAGAGTCCTTGTGTTCTCAAAATGGATGATCGTTTTACTAAATTGGCACTAAACTAAATTTTATTAATATAATAGAGTCTTTGTGTTCTCAAAATGGATGATCATTTTACCAAATTGGCACTAATCTAAATTTTATTAACAATTTAGGCTTTCAACACATTATAGATGGATTTAATGAATTAAGTTAAAGATTTTATTAAGTATGAACTTCAACATGAAGATGTCCACACTATAAGGTAGAAGGATATAACAATTAAACCTGCCATGTGGTATGGATAATATCAACAAAGGAGAATCAAAAAAACAAGTATTGTTTTTAGAATGTGATATGTTGCACCGTTACAAGTAAAAGGACCTTTGTTTATGAAAATTATACAAAGTGTTCAAGCCCTAAAGTAGAAAGGAACTTAATTGAATATTATAATGCATTTTGGGTGTTCTTGAATAAGAGGATTTCCTTCTCAATTGTTGAACTTGCATAAATCCTTTCCTAGACCCTATGTTGTACTAGTTATATTTCATTACATTTTTCTAGTTCGAGAACTCAAGTAAATATTATCCCTTGTGTTCTTCAATGTTGCATGGATCCTTCCCAAGACATGATCATTGATTTAATCACATTTTATTATATTTTGGGTTTAGGATGTGGGTTGTAATGAGATTCTTATGCCCTCCTAGTTGCACAGCTTCTCAAAAATAAAATTCTCTTGGTCTTCAAGTTCCTAGGACCCCATTGCTATATAAGACCATCTAATTTTTATCTATACCTCTTGGAATTTGGTTGTCATTGATGTAAATAAATAAATAAATAAAATAAAATTGATGAGGAAATTGAATGAGAATATCAATGAATTTGCAAGCAATACCATCATAGGATGATAATACTCATCATGTCGTTTCTAACGGTAGGTGACTCACCTTGTAACTCCTATTGGTTTAGGGGATATGCTCCTTCAAAGTTGATGCCCCAAAAATGTGGTCATGGTGCCCAATTTGAATGAGGAAAGGCACTCTTTGAATTGTAAAATCTTAGCATTAAAGTTTATGAAATTAAATGGAAATATTATGGTCCTATCAGTTTCAATTTGTTGACCAAACTAGTCCTTAAAAGAGGAATGTTTATTATTGAAAATGGAGATATGGCCGCCCCCCTTACAAATTTAAACTTATGAATTTAGTTTATGTCTAATGAGTAGGTCGACCTAGACTTTAAGGGCAAGTCATCCCCTTCCATATCAGTCCCTCAAATTGTATAAATATAGGAGCTTGTCTCCATTCACGCATACAAGCTTTCATGTATATATGAAGAATGAGTGAACATAGATAAGTAACAAGAAAAGGGGTTTTCTTTGGCATATAAATTGTTCTTGAGATATTCATCTTGATCCAATATCTTATCTACTGTATGATTTAAGTTTTCTACTGTGACATTTAATATAAGTTTGTCTCTACAATATTGATTTGAGTTATGGGCACAATTGAGGAGTTTTTGGTTTATAGATTGTTTGCATGACGTGAAAGGGCATAACCATGAATGAAGCTTGATTTTGGTTGAACTTGTGAAGCTCCTCAGTGCTAGAATAGAGTTAATGTTACAATTCCAATTGGGGAACAAGTGACATGTCTTAATGTGATGAAGGAAATTTTTCTTATCCTGGACACATTAACACCCCTTGACCAATTAAAATCAGTAATGCTTGTGGTGTTGGATGAATTATTACTATGCTAGAGGAAATCGATCAAGTAGTCTGATTTGGTGGATCGTCGATGTGGCTCCATCTCATATCCAATGTCATGTAAGTGCTTTTCCCACTTTTGATGCCTCACATTTGATATCATTAGTGATACACATATGAAATGAATGATAAGTTGCATTTGTAAAGCGATCTAGTTGCTTACTCAGAGTGATGACATAATTTGTTTAGAGTACTGTCAATAATAATATTGTAACAAAATCTCCATGCTACTATGATTCTCAACGCTTATTGGTCATTAGTAAGTCAATGTTGTTGAGGAAAATATTGGGAAAGCTTATGCAAGTTTAGGACATTAATTTTATGTTCTATTCTTCCTTTCGAAGGCTTTGAAATTACAAAAGGAGGCACACATTTATATATAGTTTTGTTACATTAGGGAGACATTGTTCAGTTTCACGAGGCTTATATTCCACACTTTTTGTCGCATTCATAGCACTGATATGAATTTTTTTGTTGCATCTTGTAATTCTAGTTTTGGTGTTCTCTCAAATATATAACTTGATTTAAAAATTCTTATACTATGGTTGAGATTATGGACTATGCTTTGATTTCTATCTAAGTGGTTGTTTAACATTGATGTGCAAGGTACTTGTTTGAGACTGGTGTAGACATAATGTGATGTCCCTCTCCTAATGAAATGTAATCATTGTTAATTGATCTATCATATTGAAATTGTGTTGTATTGGTAATCTATCATTGAGTTAAGAAAATGATATTGAGCAGTGACCTAGATTATTGGATTGTGAACCCCATTGATACAGTTTCTTGCAAACTTGAACATGAGAACCTGCTAAGCGCAAGCTTCCTTGTATTCTATTGAGATCGAAAGTATAGTTGTGACATATTCTCTTTAATACCGATAATTATATTGTTGAGTATGGCAAAATGCCATTATTGGTGTAAGTGTTTGTATTGGATGACTTTATATGCGGCTAATTTGGTCTGATGAACATGGAATCTTGGCCATTCATGAAGATTTTGTTGTAAAGTTGAGAGGAAATTGTTTGTTTTGTTGTTATTGTGTGTATGTACTGATTATTGAGGATGTATTCAGGATTTTTAAGCTTGATATTAATGATTTGTTTGTTGCTACTTAGAGTTGCCATAAATTAGAACATGTGCTAGGGTTTGTGACCATATTGCTTTATCGCAGAGAGATCAGACTGTTATCACTCCGTAATTTTTGAGGCTACGAAAAAATCACAGGGGTAACCACAGAACCACTTTGCAAACTGGAAATCTATCCCTTCTAGTTTCAGAGAGGGATCTCTCTTTATGATTTAGCTTTGTTTGAATGAAAGTATTAGGCTAGCTATTAAGTGCAAGATTGGGTTTTTTGTGTTGTTGGGTTGAAAATGGGAAGAAAGGCCATTGGGTAAATGGAGTCACAGGTTTGGGATGATCAAATACAGAGTTTACAGGCTAAACTTACATGGCAGGTTAGGAAAATTCATTGGATCCTTTGAGATCTATGATGTGAGGGAGAGGAAAATATTTAGAGATCTAATTAAAAATAGAGTAATTAAGAATTCTGATTTTAATCTTCAATAGAAAACATAAAAATTATTCTTAAGCCAGAGACAGAGTGTACCTTCAAACAAATTATGTTCTTTATCTTCTTAGAATAATTCATATTTTAGAATCACATATGAGAATAAAAATAAAACAAATTGACAAAGAGATATGCAGTTCACCAATAAAAATGACACAAGAATCTTGTAATGATTGCACTGTATTACAAGTCATTTTCTTCAAACAGGTCCCAACCCTTTTTTACTGCTTTAATTGATGAAGTATTTATACAAATTATTCACAAAATATAGTGATTCAAAATATCAAGATTTATTATAAATCTTTTAAAATTGTTTACAAAAATAGGACTAAAATATAGGACATTCAAAACTAATGAATCTGCTTGGCATTATCTTTGATGATTTTTGGTGGTAAGGAAAAACAATTCGAATTTTATAGCAAGTCTTATTTGATTAGGTGGCATCCAAGTCACTAACTGCCCATGATCTTTTTACTCAAGAAATTATGAAAAATAGGGTCTGGTGATCCCTTTGAATATCTCAACCCATGACAATTATGCAAAACCTGAGAGAGGTTTTTGTAGAGGAGGATGTTACCAAAAAAATATTTAAGTTTTTGAAATTTCATTTTCATTTGTTTGGAAACCACCTTTGAAAACAATGACTTAAAACAGGAAATTTCTGGAAAATATGCCTTCAAAGGTTCATGTGAATCTCCTAAACCATGATAGATGTTAGAAAACTCAGATAAATTTTTTTAAATGGATCCATTTTGGACAAAACCTCTTTCAGTTTTGACAAATTTGTTCTCATTAGTTTGGAAAACATGCTCGAAGTCATTGTGTTGTATAGGAAAAAAACATAGTTTTAACTGATTATTTTTCCAACTCGATGCTGACTTTAATTTTCCAACATTCACTATTGATCTAGCAGGAGTGGGATGGAATGGATATATCACATGGAAGTGGTAGGTGACATGGATGCAGAGGATGATGTGGAGGCACATGGTTGGTGGGAAGGAAGTGGGGTTCGTTGGTGTGGGTGGCAGACGATGAGTGGAGGGAAGTTCAGCTGAGGTGGCGAGTGATCGTTGGCACGAGAGTAGGTGGTCAACGTCTGATGACTTTTTAGAAGGGGGGGAAATAAGTGAAAAGTCAAGGGGGGTGTAATGCATTGTGACAGTGAAACTAGCGGAGCCTTTCGGACCCCCCAAGTGGGTAAAATGGCATGGAGCTCACGGGGGGGCAGAAAGTACTCTGTCATCGTTGATCCGGGGGAGAGCTCAACTATTGTTTCTTGCGTAGTTGATAATCACATGCTAATAGTTAATTTTTGTCACTTTCGATTTTGTTATAAAAACCAAACATTAGCGCCAACTCATATTATTACAATTTATTAATTTTGTTTAAATGACACAATTAGCTTATTACAAGCAGGATTAACTTATACTAAAACATACTTATTTTACCCTAAAGGCACATTTTTTCTTGCAATCCCATTTACTTTTTCTATTTTTTTCTTGGAAATAATTTTCAAAATACAATATTATTTACAATTCCATCAATTAAAAGATAATAGCCAATCATCATTTAATCCCATGAATCATAGGACCCTCACACTAGCTCCAACAGGGGATGGCATCCTCCCCGTAAGGTGCCAAAGAACTCGCTACCTTCCACACCATTTTCATTTTGAAAATAAGAAGTTAGTGAGAGCCGCAACAATTTTTTTTTGCATTTCCATTAATATTTGAGGTCCTTAGATATACATCACTCTTTACCCAAATCTCAAATTCCCTATTTTGATTTGACGGCTCTTTAAATGCTCTATGCCCCTAGCTATGTAGAAAGGATTTATTTTTTTAAATGTTTACCAAAATTCCAATTTAATATCTTTAAAAACAATTCAACCATAATCATACTATTTAAAAAAAAAAACTAAAAAATTATTTTAATAGAACTGAGCGTATTCAATAAAATATCATTTATTATTGATATAATTTTTTTATCATCATTCAATAAAAATGGGTGAATATAGACTTTATAAAAAAATAACACCCAATAGAACTAATTGCACTCTACACTAGTTTAGGCTAGTGAGGACATGTGAAATAGAGTCCTTGTGTTCTCAAAATGGATGATCATTTTACTAAATTGGCACTAAACTAAATTTTATTAATAT
>APFE030340806.1:0-20451 GCA_000404065.3 Pinus taeda
TATGATATTTGTTTTCATTGGGTTCATAAACTATGATTGTAAGTTTTCAGTAGCAGGCAAAGGGAAAAGCAGAACAAAGAAAGCACTCTGAGGTGTTCCCAAGGGAGAATGGGAGAGGATGACCCAAGGGAGAATGAGAGAGGACGACTGAAGTGTTCTCAATGGAAAGTGAGATCTTGCAGAAGCCTAGGAACAGTAAAGATGGTGCTCAAGAGGAGGTTCCAGATGGAGGACCATGCTTACCAAAACACTGAGCGTGGAGAGATTAGTGAGGTAAGATTGCAGTGAGGAGGACTTGCTATTGCGGAGGCTTGCTGCAGTAGAGAGAGGAGCTCAAGAAGAGAGGATGAAGACAAAGATGATGGAAGATCATTGCAGAGGTTCTAAAGAAAGTCACTATGGAGGAAAGAATGCCAAGACAAATGGCATGAAGAGGATGAGTCAAGAGGAGCTTGACAAGCAACTTGCTGACATGAAAGCAAGATTGGAGATGTTGATAGAGCTACTACAAGAAATCGAAGACCAAAAAAGAGGATGGAACTTTCCTTCAAAAGGAAATAAGGTGATTTGGCACTCATTACAGATGAGGTGGAAGCAAAAGGAGATTGCCTTATGGACAGAGGAACTCAAATTCTTTGAGTCAAGGATAAGAATTGAAGATGTCGCAGGCAAATTTGTTCAGAGGAAAATGCTTGAAGAAGCATGAGAAGCAGATGAAGTTATCTGCAAGCCAGAGGAAGGAATATCCCTGGATGATGATGAGGAAGAGGTGAGATCGTATGAGGGTCTCAAAATTTGAGAAGAGAACTTGCATCAGCATACTGAAATGTTGACAGGAAGACTAGAAGGAAATTCAGAGAAATAGGTTGGACTAGTGATAGAAGGTAAAAATGATGGAATCATGGAAACACAACCTTATGGGAAAGATGCAAATAAAGTAATTGATATGCCACATAAACTTCCAGCATTGCATACACCGTTGCCACAAATCTTGGCTACAATGTTCCCACTCGAAGGAAGTTCAGGTATGCAAGAAGGCCAAATGAGCGTCAGGAAGAGTGTTATATCAGTAGAAAAGAATTTGTTAATTCAATATGTAACATCTAAAAAATATTCCGTAGAGGATGTGCAACTTTCTAGGAGTAGCCTGAGAGAGACAAAAGAGGTCCAAGAGGGTTTAAATGACGTGGAAGTATCAGTTCGACGGGTGAGAGAAGACAAATCATCATTTAATTTTCCATTTTTGGTCAACAGAAACCTGGCAGAAATGCCATCAAAGGTAGGGATCAACCCTATTATGTTCCCGTGGTTTGGGATGCATATCAAGCCGATTACCTTGAGAGGTTGGCAGGCGGAGACATAAAATCAATTGGAGGAAGGGTTAAGTTGTCTACATCTTGTGTTCACGGCGATAGAGGTAATCTTACAGCATTAAAAAAACTCGAAATTTGGAAAATTTCACTTTAGGAAACAACAATCACCCTCTCCACTTAGGACATTCTGATTCCACTTAGCTAGTTAATGTATCAGTAACAGGGTTGCCCATAGTTAGTAGAGACATTTCTTGGTAGGAAGCATGTGGTCCTAGCTATTGTTCATCTCCATTCAATGGCTCCCCAACATTGTTTTCAAGCGATTCAGTGTCACTTACACAGAATGTAGCTGATAGTCCCGGAAGAGAAAACTGCATAGAAGGAGAGAGCTCAAAAATATTAGTGGAAGCAACATATAAAGGTGAAAAGGGACATCCAATGAAGATTGTCAAAGAATTTCATGAAGAAGAGACCATGATTTCTAAAAACATAGTAGAAGATCATCACGCTGTCATGATGATAGGCATGGTTGAGTCAAGCATGGGAGATGTTGAGTTGATCAACCTGGAAAATGTACCTCAAGGAAGACGACATGAAGCAGAAATTCACCTAGAAAAAGGTGAAGAAAAGGAAGAAGAGCTGACAATGATAAAAAGTCGACAACAGGATCAAGGAGAAAAAGAAAGCAATGCTCATCAAGAAGCTAATGTATGGGAGAAAGAGCTAGAGTTACTGGAGAAATGGTTAAAAGCACCTATACCTGATGAAGATTGCAAGAGGTCTGTAGTAAAGGAAGCAAAAGCAGAGGAGGAAGTTCACAACTGTGAACCATGGAAAGGAAGCCTCGTTAGAATAGATGATGTAGAGGAAAAACTTGAAAACTCTTTGGAGTTAAGTGAACATACTGAAGTGTTGATGAAAGAAGAAAGTCCAAAAAAACAAATTGGAATACTATTGAAAGGAGACACACAGTCTGAATGTGTGAAGCAGAGGAAGATGTAGCTGGACAGAAACAACCAGCTAAAGTAGGAAGGGAGAATTAATGAAGAAGACCAAGAAGAAGATCGAACGGAAACATAGATTGAGAACATAAAGAAACTGATGTTGAAGCAGACCAGAAGGCAAAGGTCGGCAGCATAAGAAAAGGTGACTAGTCAAGTACTAAAAGATTTTCAGCAAGTTAAGAGAATTTGTCCAAATGATCCTGATGCCGCCAAAAAGCTTGAAGAGACTGAAACAAAAGTCAAAAAAGTTAGATTTATTGAGGCCATCTCAAAGAATGGTCTTGAGAATCATTCTGTTGATGATTCCATTAATTTTCATTCAATAAAGGTAGAGCAACAACATAAAATAGAAGGAGAAAATGTAACATTGGAATTTGTAAAAAAAATTACTTCAAGAATCAGGAAAATATACACAGAAGGTGTGCATTTCAAATATTATTGCAAGTAAAGGAGTTTAATCCTTCGGCTTCCTTCGGAGGGAAATCCTTATCTTTTTAATGGTAATTTTGTGGATCGAGGATCATTTTCAGTTGAAGTTATACTTGTGCTATTCGTATTCAAGTGTATGTGTCCAACTGAACTCTATCTTGCAAGAGGAAATCGTGAAAGCAGGAGTATGAACCAGATTTATAGTTTTGAGGGAAAAGTCAAGTCCAAGTACAGTGAAAACATGGTTGAGATTTTCGCTGAAGTGTTTTGCTGCTTGCCTTTGGCTCATGTCCTCAATGACAAGATTTTTGTTGTCCAATATAGTCTTTTTAGTGTTGATGGTATAAAACTGGATGATATCAAAGACATTGTTTGGTTCCGAGAGCCACCTAAAGAGTGTCTGATGCGTGAAATACTTTGGAGTGATCCAGAGCTCCAAAAATGGCGTGGACCTAGAAAACGAGATGTTGGTTTGTTTTTTGGAGAAGATGTGACCAAAACATTTTTCCAAGAAAACAATCTTGCGCAGGTGGTCAAGTCTCATGAAGGTAAAGAGGAAGATTATGAAATTGAACACCACGACAAACTTATTACGGTAGCTCCAAACTATTGTGACCAAAGAAGGAAGATGAAACAGGAAGCAGCTGACATGCAGCCTAAACGGAGGAGCAAAGCATATGGACAACTCGAGGACAAAGTCTGGGATCCAGGAGGAATTTTATTTTTCTTCATTCCTTTTTGAAAGCACATGATCAGGAGATCATGAATCTTTTCAACCATGAGAGTCTGATGCAGGAGCATCTAGTCCGGGCTAGCAATGTGAAAGGTGGTCACATGTTGTGGCTAAAGCAAGACTTGAGGAAGACTTAGTTGTTAAATTTGTGTTGATTTCAATAAGGGTAAGTAGTTAAGGGTGGTCTAATTAGGAATAAATGGCAAGTGATCATCCTTGCGTGGAGATCAAGCCAAGTGGTCTAGTTTGTTTAGGTGGATATCAAGATTGAATTATAACTGTATAACTAATTCCTTCATGTGTGGGAAGAAGTAGTTAGGTATGACTTATGTATAACTTATTCTTGGGAAAAGAAAGGAAGGAGTAGGCAGCAGGGGAGAGATAGATCGAGTGAGGGGAGGTCTGCCAGATAAAGAGGGCCAGGGTAGAGCACACCCATCCTTGTATGGTCAGGCCGTTGAGGTAACAATAATAATAAATATTCTGCACATGAAATCTGTAATAGTTCTGTGATTTTGTGACTCGATCTCCCCATGGTTAATTGAACAAGTGTGTAAGTGTCTGCTCAGAAATATCTGTGTGTTTTATGTGATGGTCAGTGAATGCTCAATGAATATATGAAATGTTGTTAAGGAATTCACGTCTGTCATAAATTAAATCCAGAATCAAGTTTTGTATGTTGTTTCAGAGGAAACTGTCATAGGTTGAACCCTGAGTCAGTAATAAACTGTTAATGTTACTGGAATTGCCATCAGAAATCTCTGCGTGGTATTTGTTAATTTCTAGTTCACGAAAGTCACCTTCTGGGTGCAAATGGACCAACATTTCTGTTGATTAGGGACTCGCTCGAAGATCTGGAGACCCTGCCTAAAATGGGGAAAAAGAAAATAGGACTGCCACAGAATAGGCATGTCAGTATGCAGGGTTTTCGGTAGAGTTTTGTGAAGAATTGAGCGCTGAATCCTGGCGGTATATTATGGAGAGTTGAATTACTTGCAATTACAGAGGAGGAGTGCTTGAGGAGAGCCGCCTCCAAATTGTGTTAAAACTTCGATGCGCTCACCATGGACAGCGCTACATAGAGAACAATCGGTCGATGAGGTGCAGAACCAGCGTTTGAAAGTGTTGTCCCTAGCATTTAGAGTGTTTTCATTTTCAGGTATTTTTGTTTGCAGTTGTCATCATGCTGAGCAAGGTCTCGTTTCGGAGGTGCGACACATCTTTAATTCCCTGCGTGGGTTTGTAGTGAATGAGAAGCTAAGCACGTGTGGGTATGGTTGGATTTTCAATAATATACCCATAGGTTCTCAGAAATATTCCACTGATATATGTCATAAACGATTGGTGACATCCAAACTGTGTATTTTTAATCCTTCATTGCATGGCATTGGAAGTCGAATGGCCATTGTTGGTGGTGCTGGAATGTAGTGTCTACATGTTTGTTGGAATCAACTACCTCTATAGCATGGATTGGACCAGGCGTGGTTTTGTGATGAAACGAAGAGACCCCAGAATTCGTTTCCATCAATTTATTTTTTTCCTGAATGGAGGAATGAAAAAGAATGTGTGGAAGGTTAACTAATTATCTTTTGATGGGAAATTTCAAGAATTTTAATATCGATGATGTATGAATATTCAAAAGAATATTGGAGAAACTAGTGTATATATTATGTTTTATGTAATATAATTTTTGATAACAAAGAATAATAAAGGATTATTTATATTTATAAACAAACAACCAAAGACACATGATATTTAGACTATTACTTGGCTATTGAAGTACTTCAAAATTTAAGGCATGTATTAAGTTTGTGAAAGTAGTACTTTGGAAAATTGTTGAAAATTTTTAGTATGGAAAATTGTTTTTGAGAATGGTAAATAAACTAATTTATACATTAAAATAAGGGAAAGTTATTTTGGGATGTAAAAAAATATAGATAGCTTATGGAGAGTATTATAGAGCTTATTACAATCAAAGTATTAAGTTGATTTTCAATTCGGATTTTCTCTATGTTCATGCAAGAATTTTATGAAAGTGTTGGTACACTGTACAAAGAATTTTAATATAATTAAAGCGAATTCAAATCTTTGGGATCAAACATTCTAAGGAGGATGACCACAATCTCATTGCACACTAGGATTTTGAAATCAAGGGGATATGGAGAAATGAGTGTCTACTTCAAGATACATCATGAGTAACAAGTGAATAGCTATTTCTTGAAGCTCACACGAAAAATCCATTCTAGAAGGTTCAACAATAAAGAAAAATAAACTAGTCATTTAAATTATAGATTGTTTCACAAATAAACAAATTGTAAACCACATCATCTAAATGCTTTAGAAAAACATATTTGAAAAATCTAAAAATATGCTTAAACTTTCAAAGTTTAATTTCACATTAAAAGACTTATGCTAATATAGAATCCTTACCATTACACATTACAAGAGTAATGCTAATATAGAATCCTTAGTATTATCATAAATTGTGAATATTCCTGTAAATGTTAGTTTGGAAAAAATATGAATTGTAATTACACATGAAGAAGCATCATAAATTGTGAATATCCTTGTAAATATTAGTTTGTAAAGAATATGAGGAGTTGTAATCGGATATGAAGAACCGTTTAGACATCTAGGAAGCTGAGACCAAATGTAAACTAAGGATTTTATTTATAAGAGCAATTTCAATAAGAACTCTTAATGCATTGTGTTATTCAAGCTTCAAGTGATAGATATCTCACAGTAATCAAAATAGTCCAATAGTTTGTTGTTTGAAAACAATGAAAATTATTATAGAATAGATATTTGTAGAAAAAAAGTGATAGATATTCTAAATATGGAATATCACACATTTATAAATAGTTTATGGCTATAAATTATTTAGAGAATTGTTAGAGTGAAAAATATTTAAAATAATAATAAAATTAGAAAGAAAAAGATGAAATAAAAATAAAAATAACTAATCAATACTATATTTTTATTCTGATGATATTATTTTTTTTTTAGTAACACTTGATGTTTTTTAATTTTTACATGAAGTACAGGGAGTAGATCTGAGGTAAATATCTAAATCTAAAAGTAATGTTTAACATTTAACATTTTTAAATTAAGTTAATGTCGGTCTTATTTAAAAACCAAATAAACACAATATAAATTTAAATAAAACATTTTTTTTTTGTCTACCTGGAAAAAAAACATTTTTGTATATTTACTTAAGAGCTGTGGTAAATAAATAAAATTTCTTTTTAGATTTACTCCATAAACCTATTTATATATAGGAAAACTCAAAAAAGGGGTTTTATTTAGGTGAAGCCTATGGGCTAAATACCATATTTATAAAAGAAGTATGATAAATAAATAAATATAAAAGTGGCATAAAGAGGTATGGTAAATAAATAAAAATATAGCAAATAGGGTTAGAAATCAACATTTAATGGTATACCAATGCTATGGCTCAAATACCATGGTAAATAAAAGAGATATGATAAACAAATAAAAAATAAATAAGCCAGGGTTATGGTAAATAAATAAAACCTATTTTTATATTTACTCCGTAAACCTCTTTGTACTTACTAACACTCAAAAAAGAAGTTTTACTTAGATGAAGCCTATAGGACAAATTATTATTAATACCATGCAAAAAAAATATTATTAACCCTAATATTAATGTTAAAAGGTTAATTTTTTTTTATTATTAAATCTAATATTGAAATTAGTGTATTATAATATTAATATTGTTAAAGTTAATAACTTTTGATTAATACAATATTAAATTTGTCATATGATAAAATATATTAATATATCATGATATATATTAACTCTAGATATATATGGGAGGGAAGAACAATGACATATATTGATAGAGGTGCAGAGATAGGGGGAGTAACAAGGGAGAGATGGAAATACACTTAAGGAGAAGGGAAAGGAGGAATGAAGAGAGAGAGAGAGGGAGAGGATTGAAAGAGGTAGAGAAGGGTAAGAGAGGGAGAGGGAGACACAAAGATGTAAGGGGGAGGGAGAGAAGTAGAGAGGGAGGGGGATATTGAGAGGATTGCAGGAGAGAGAGAGGAAGGTAGGAGAGAAAGGGAGATGAGTAAGGATGAGAGAGATGACTTGGGAGAGAGGAGGAGAGGTAGGGATAGAGAGATGGAGTTGGAGAGGTAGAGAGGGGGGGAAGAAGAAATACATAAAGAGTGAGAAGCGTAGAGAGAGAATGAGTGACAAGGGAGAGATGGAGAGAGAGAGAGAGTATGTTTATGGGTGAGATAAAGAGAAAAGTAAGGAGGAATAGAGAGAAGGGGGGAGAGGAGAGAGAACAGGAGGGAAGGATATAGTAACATAGAGAGAGAGAGAGAGACAGAGAGAGAGAGAGAGAGAGAGAGAGAGAGGCATAGGAGAGAAAGGGAGAGAGAGGATGAGGGAGAGGAGGAGAGAGGGAGGGAGAGAGTAGAAGAGGGATAAGGAGATGGACTTGGAGGGGGGGAGAGGGAGGAAAGAAGAAATACATAGAGAGTGAGAAGTGGAGATAGGGATGGAGTGACAAGGGAGAGATGGAGAGAGAGTGTGTATGTTTGGGGGTGAGATAAAGAGGCATAGAAGGGGAGATGGAGAGAATGGGGTAGAGAAGGAGAGAGGAGAGAGGGAGGAATATAGTAATAGAGTTGGTGTAACATGCCTACCATAAAATCTTATTTAAAACTCATATATTTACTAAGTTTAATACTATGGAGAATCGGTTGAAATCAAGAACCGTTTTGATTAGTTTATTACTTATTTAGTTTGTCATATTTTCCTTTAGTTTTCTATGGTTAATATGGTGGGATTGGTTGTAAACAAGTTAAATAACCAAAAATGAGATTTTAGTTATCATCTTGCCCAAGAAATTAATTACCTCAACTATCTTAACCATTTTTCAGTCTAACATAATGAGACATCCATGAATTTAATAGACTTGATCAGCAACTTCACCTTATCATGACAGACATATGTATTCTCCTAGGTGCTCTCCATACTCAAGTATCAGTTAGTATCAGTTCGAGAAGAGATCCAGAAGATATTAACGCATACCTCCTTATTCTCTTTCTTAAGAGAGCCTAGTGCGAGGCCATAGTGGTTATTGTTCCCGTTTTGGTAGATCAATATAAAGATCTTGCATCAAGGAATAAATGGTTGTGCCCGGTGACATTGAGCACTATACCGGATGCCTGCCTTGGGGCAGATGAGGTTTGAGTTAGGCGCGAGCCTTTGGGCCAGCCTTGGACTAGGATACAGAATGAGGATGCTTATGCCTGATTCCGAAAGTGGGAAAGAGGACAGAGATACCTTGGGATTTCTTTGGTGTTGTGAAACTTTCAATGCCTGCTGGTTATACTAGTTTAGGAGATGGTGCTCGGGCTGTTACATGAAGTAATAAATAAAAAAATAACTTTAATGTCCCTTAATAATAAATAACAAATAATAATAAAGAATAAGAATAAAAAAATATAATAAACAAAAAAAAAAAAATTATAAATTAATTACATGTTCTAAATAAAATAAGAATAAACAAAAAAAAGTAAAAATCAGTAAAGCTATCAAAAAGTAAAAACAAAAGAAATAAAACAAGAAAAACATTAAAAATGGGTAAAGCTATCAAAAAAATATAAACAAAAGAATAAAACAAAAAATCAGTAAAGTTGCATGTTGAAACATGGAGTGTGTGCATGTGGTTCCCCTTCCAATGTTTGCTCTATTTAATAGATGGGGAGGAAGATGAGAGGCATTCCATCATTCCATGATTCCATCATCGATTCTCTAGGAGAATAGTGTTAGGAGACAAAGGATACCCTGGTAGTAGTACATTGATTGAGGGCTCGGCGTGGCCTGTTGTAGCAAGATTTTGGGCAATTGAGCCTACGGTTGGGTGGAGAGTTGTCTCCAAGACTTTGTTGTACGTAGCAGAATTCAACTAGCATTCAACTAGCATTCCACAGGTAAGTTGTCTCTCTTCACTCTTATTTTTGTAATCTAATGTTAAATAGTTGATAAATTGCTTTTTGATTATAAAATCACTTGATTAATCTAATTAATTATGTGTTGTTATTTCAGGGCTGTTACATATTCCTATGCTAAACATTATTTCTATAGGTAATCTCGAATTCAAATTCAATGACTAAACGTCAATCGCCATATCTCTAAATTGGCTATACTTTAATACGCCAAAAGTAGCATAAGCATAGTCACAAAATAGGCTAAGATGTACTTTTTTTGAAGGGACCCTCAATTAGTTTCGATACTTTTAGCAAAATGATTGAAATTTTTTTGTGTTGTGGTGTTAATTTATTTATTTATTTTTTTTTTTATTTCTTGGGGTGAATGAAAGGTAGAGATTTAAGTATAAGGTATGGTTCTTTAAAGTTAAGAATATGGATAATATAATTAATATGGTTAATATAATTAACTATGGTTAAATATGGCAGGGTTGTTTATATGATTAACCATAGATTTTTATAGGTAAATGTTGGTAGTCATGGCCAACCATGTTTCTTATGGTAATCTATAGTAAATTTTTGTGAAAGAAGTCCAACTATGCTAACCCATGGTCAATTAAGTTCAACCAAAACCAACCATATTCAACCTCAATCAACCAAAGTCTATCTCGATCAACCATGGTCAACCTTGTCACCCCCTTAGCCATTAGTGTAACATTAAAATTAATGTAACATGAATGTACTAATGTAACAATAATCTACATTAATGTAACATTATTAGATTAACATAACATAAATACATTTTTATGTTAAGGGTTGACCATAGTAAACATAATAAACATTAATAAACTCTCTTCAACCTCGATCAACCCTCTTAAAACATTGTCAATCATCAATAACCCTCTCCAATAACCACGAGCATCTGTAGCCTACCATGCTCAACCATTCACAACCATAGTGAATCGTTGATAACCATTTTTAACCATAGTTATCCAACATAAACCATACCTAGCAATGGTCTACAAATCCTCTGTAGTTGTTTACTAGGACAATCATATTAGTAAATGTGGTTGATATGTAGGATATTTCACCTTTTATACGTCAAACTACATATGAAAATGATGTTGATTTTAAATCATCCACATTTATAAAATTTATTTCTAACCAATGGAATATCTAAAGGATAAAATAAGCTACACCCTTTTTGTACGTTTTTTTGAGGATGAGAGGCACTATATAACCCGATGTGTAGGCAAAAATGTTTGTAAAATTTAAACATTTATATGTGGGCTCAGTTAAAAAATAATAAAAGGTTAAAAGTAATATAGAGCCTAGTATGGGGGTGATATTGTAGTGTCTATAAATGAGTGTAAACATTAAAATCTTAGCTCAATTAATAATAAAATGTTAAAAAATAAAAATAATAAAATTCAATTTGTTATATTGTAAACCTCCAAATCAAGTTAGAAATTGTTATATTGTAAACCTCCAAATCAAGTTAGAAATTATGGTACGGGAAAATTTGCATAAATATTTATAACTTACATGTGGTAACTATAGAAATCATCCCCCAAGCTTGCTTTGGCAGGATGTAATAAATTAAGTTATGGAGTGGATAAGTGAATTGGTTACTCATGCAGAATAACTACCATACATTTTGGTGGGTTGTAAGCACTAGTAAGTCACATTCATGATTTTACTCCTACTTAAGTTGCAAGATGTAATAAATTAAGTTATGGAGTGGATAAGTGAATTGGTTACTTATGCAGAATAACTTCCATAAATTTTGGTGGGTTGTAAGCACTAGCAAGTCACATTCATGATTTTACTCCTACTTAAGTGCTAAGGAAGACATAAATAATGGGGGGAATTAATTCTTGGTATGCACATTTAATTACATCTTATTCCTATCCAACTTTTATGCAAATATTTTATTCAATTATGGTGGGAAGTAATTCATGGTAAATATGCTATTTACTTTTTCAATGATTTTATTTCTGAAAGGTTTTCCTACAAAACTGAACAATAAAAATCACTACACAAATATTAAAAGTAATGCTTGAAAATTGCAATCATATCCATAAATTATGACATAACATTTGTAAGCCAATCATTCACATGGCATTATATTGTGCAAAGGATGCAATAAGACCTTCAATTTATGGTGTAATACAATGTTTGAAAATGTTCATATTTAATAATATTGAAAAATAATTATTTCTTTTTTAAAGATAAGAATTATAATTTTCATTGGTCAATGTTAAACTAACAGTGATCAACAAACAAATTGATCAGTAGAGCGTTAAATTGGTAAGGATTGGTAATGATTCCATAACCATATTTAAATTTAATTAATAAGCACACAAAATCTAAATACTTACAATATAACAAGATTCTTAGTCATGGATATTCACCCCCACATTCCCAATGATATTTCTAACTTGTAAATAGGTTTTGTTACAATACCATGGGCTAATACCATAACTTATCAATACCTCATGCCCAAAAACCATAAATCTTTCACAGTAAAAAATTAAAATGTAAAATATATTATACATTACATATATTATTGATTACACAAAGTGAAATTTTTCGATCATATGTGATAGAGAGGGAGATAAAGGAATTAAGAGAGATAAGAGGTGAGGGAGAGACGCAGAGGGGGAGGGAGATAGAGATGGATTTGGGTGAAGAGACACGAAGAAAAAAGACATAGAGAGATAAAAGTAGAGAGTAATGGATGAAAAAGGAGAGATAGAGAGAGAGTAAGGCAAAGAGGAGATGGGAGAAGAGAGAGAGAAGAAGAGGAGAGAGGGATAGAGAGAGGTGGAAAAGATAGATGGAGACTTAGAGATGGAGGGTGAAAAGGAAGGAGAGAAGGAGAGAGGGAGGGAGATAGTGATAGAGTTCAGGGGTACATAGAGAGAGATAGTGATCGGGGTAGAGAAAGAGGGAGGTGGGATAGAAAGGGAGAGAGAGGAAGGAAGAGAGTGACGACTTGAGAGAAAGAAGGAGAGAGGGAACAAGTTGGACGGGGAGAGGGAGAGAGAGAAGGAAGAAAACATAGGAGATAGAGGTGCATAGGGGGAGGGAGTGACAAGGGAGAGATGGAGAGAGGGTGAGTGAGAGAGGAGAGAAGAAGGGGGGACAAAGAGAGATAGGTAAGGGAAGGAAAGATAGAGGGAGCGAAGGGAAAGAGAAAGAGAGAGAGGGAGACACAAAAATGGGGGGGAGATAAGGGTAGAGAGAGAAGAAGATAGGGAGGGAGAGCAAGAGGGAGATGGTGGGAAGAGATTGAGGGAATTGTGAAAGGGAGAGAGAGAGAGAGGGTGACAAGGTAGAGATAGAGAAAGAGGGTGGGAGAGCAGGGTAGGTATATACTAATTATATATACTATATAATATATATAATATAGAGAGAGAAAGAGAGAAGGAAGAGAGAGAGAATGTTTGGTGGGTGAGATAGAAATACAATTAAGGAGAGACGAAGGGAGATATAGATATAGATTGAGGGGGAAGAGAAGGAAGAACATAGAGATAGATACATGGAGGGAGGGAGAGATAGGTATATATGGAGACAGAAAGTATTTATGTGTGGGGTGGTGAGATAAAGAGGCAGAGAAGGGAAAATGGAGGGAGATATAAATATAGATGGCTGGGTAGAGAGAGGGAAGAAGAGAGATAGAAAGATATGGAGGGAGAGATAGAGAGAGAAATGGAGAGACAGAGAAAGAGGAGAGAGAGAGGGAGAGAGAGGGAAGAAGAGAGATAGAAAGAGAGGGAGGGAGAGGTAGAGAGAGAGAGATGGAGAGACAAAGAAAGATGAGAGAGAGAGGGAGATAGACACAATGATGGAGGGGAGAGAAAGAGGGAAGCAGAAAGAGGCACATAAATAAAAATACATTTACTATATTATTCTTTAATATCGAATATTGTTAACCATAGAGAAATAGGAAGTTAAGATTTTACAGAATGTAAGAGAATTTGGATTTAGATGCCCATGAAAATTTTGTTTTTTCATTGAAATAGTTGCACTAGTTTTAGTGTAGATGTTGATTACTAATCCTATTTGATTGATTACAATGGATGCATTGATTCAGTATAGTTATTGATTTCTAGTCCTATTTAATTATTTTCACTACATGCATTGATTTCAATGTAGATGTTGATTTCTAATCCTATTTGATTTGTTTCACTAGATGCATTGATTTTGATATATATGTTGATTTTTAATACTATTCGATATGCATTGATTTCAATGTAGTTGTTAATTTTTAATTTGATGTAAATAGATGTATGACGTATATTAGCTTCAAATTAATTAAATTAATAGCATGAATTGACTTCAATGTATTAACAAGAAAAAATATTGATGACATTTGTAATAACTCACTTACTTGAAATGTTTGCTTATTGAAACTATAAACTTTTTGTAATTGTCTACATTATTATTATTCCTATTTTCCATCATTCAACATTGTTATTCACACTATTTGTAATTGTCTACATTCTTATTATTCATATTTTCCAACATTCAACATTCTTATTCACTTTGCATTCAAACAAGGTAATAGAAAGGAATTACCATTGAATCTTACTTGGGGTTTAACACTTTGTAAAATCAAAATTATCGGAGAAACATATTATTAATATTAGATAGCAAGAGAGAGACAAGGTATGTTGTTGACTACAATAGCTCTAATTGAATATTTGAACGGTTTGGGATTTCAATCGCTTTTTTCATATGGCTGATAGGAAAAGATGGTAAACATAACATGTTCCCCATGTTCCCAATAAGAAGAGTAGAAGAAAATATTTTGAGAATGATCTACTATTTATAATTCACTCAATTTATATTATTCACGTTTTCTATCATTCAACATTGTTGCATTGTAAGTCAAGTTATTAACAGTCTCTATCATCTAACTAAAATTATTTAACTGAATAAATTTAAAATTAAAATTAAAATAACCAGATTAATAAGATAAATATTTAGCATATTTAAAATGAAGAGAACAATTAGGTGTTCGACAAATTTTATGTGACCACGAACCACTGAAACCAACCTAGATCCATCTTAACCCCATATATATCAAGCACTCAGATCAAATCGGTCAAGGTGCAAATCTTTTCTCAAATTTTGCAGTAAAAAAAGAGGTTTTGCACCTCAAAATATTTGATCCGTCTCAACACTTAATGTATTTGGGGTTAATATGTATCTAAGCTTGTTGCACCTAGAGGTGCTCTACAACCCAATGTATACACCCCAATCTATACTAATATATTTGGGTTTAATATGGATCTAGGCTAGTTGCACTTAGCGGTGTTGCTGTACAAACCAATGTAAGGGAGATTTGTAGTGTTTGTAAATGAGTGTAAACATTTATATCTTCACTCAAATAATAATAAAAAAGATAAAGTAATAAAAAAATAAATTTGAATTTATTATATTGTAATTTTGTTTTGGAGGGAAACTTAGTTCTTCCCATTCAAAGGATAAAGTAATAAAAATAATAAATTTCAATTTATTCTATTGTAATTTTTTTTTTGGAGGGAATCATAGTTCCTCCAACTCAAGTGAGAAATTATGTTATGGGAAAAATTACATAAGTAATTATAGCATTCGGTCAATGCTAAATTAATAGTGAAAAATATACAAATCATCCTATTTACATCTTATTCCTATTAATTTCTTATGCAAAGACTTGCTTAAATTATGGTGAGAAGTAATTGATGGTAATATGCTATTTACTCGAGTATAAGCGATTTTTCAAGGATTTTATTTTTTGATGGTCACAACAAAATTATCTAAAAATAATGCTTGAATATTGCAACCATATATATACATTATGGCATAAAATATGTAAGGAAATTATCTACATGACATTATATTGTGCAAAGGTTGCAATAAGACCTTCAAGTTGTGGTGGAATCAAATGTTTCAAAAATTATTTATCTTAATAATATTGAAAAACTATTTTTTTTACAGTTAGCGATTATAACTTGCATTGGTCAATGCTAAACTATTAGTGATCAACAAAGAAATCATTGTTAGGGTCCTTCCATGGTGGCGAATAATAACGATTCCATAACCTTATTTTAAATATAATTAATAAGAACATAATAACTTAATACTTACAATAAAATTACAATATAATAAGATTACACCCAATATATATCAAGCACTAGGAGGGATCAAATTGTCGAGGTACAAATATTTTCTCAAGTTTTGCACGAGGTTTTGCACCTCAAAAGATTTTATGAGTCTGGACTCCTCCCGACTCCTGGTATATTTGGGGTTAATATGGATCTAGGATAGTTGCATTGAGAGGTGCTCTACAACCCAAATATCTAAGATAAAAATTTATACATCAGTTTAGTTAAAAAATAGTAAAAGGTTGAAAGTAATATATAGCCTTGTATGGAGGAGATAAAAGTATTATAGAGCCTTGTATGGAGGCGATTTCGTAGTGTTTGTAAATGAGTGTAAACATTTATAACTTGGCTCAAATAATAATAAAAATAATAAGCTAATAAAAATAATAAAATTCAATTTATTATATTGTAATTTGGTTTTGGAGGGAAACTTAGTTCCTCAATTATGGGACGGGAAAAATTGCATAAATAATTATAACATTGGTCAAAGCTAAATTAATAGTGGAAAATATACAAATCATTCTATAGTCTTTATTTGGTGGTAACCAATAAATTGATATGTGAAGTGGATATGTAAATTTCTTAACAGTATATGTATTTACATATTGTTCCTATTAACGCTTTATGCAAAGACTAGCTTAAGTTATGGTGGGAACCAATTGAGCATAATATGTTATTTACTCAAGTATAAGCTACTTTTCAATCATTGATCAACAAAAAATGTATGGTTAGGGTCCTTTGACTGTGGGGACTAATAATGATTCCATACCCTTATTTTAAATTTAATTATTAAGCACATAATAACTTAATACGTACAATAAACTTACAATATAATAAAATTCTTAAAGTTGGATATGCATCCCGTTTTAGCGTGAATATTATTAGCTTAGAAATAGGCTTTGTTACAATACGATGGGTTAGTACCATAGCTTATCTGTCCAACATACCCAAAAACTATAATTGATTTTGATATATGTAGGCTATAATATATTTTATAATTACAATAAAAAAATAAATATAAAATATATTATAGCTTAGATATATCATTGATTACACAGAGTGACAATTCTTGATAATATGGAGAGGGAGAGAGAGAGAGAGAGAGTTGGAGGGCGAGAGAATGGGAGTGAATAACAATGACATTGAGAGATAGAGGTAGAGTGAGAGGAGTGACAAGGCAGAGATGGAGAGAGAGTGGGGTGAGAGAAGAGAGGAGAGAGGGAGGGAGAGATGGGGAAGAGAGAGACGGAGACATACAGATTTGGGGCAGGGGGGAGAGAGAATGAGTGAGGGAGGGAGATAGTGAAAGGGTTGGAGGAAAGAGAGAGAAGGAGAGAGGGAGGGAGATAGTGAAAGAGTTGGAGGGGGGAGAGAGAGAGAGTAATGTTGTGGAGAGGCAGAGGGAGGTGGGAGAGAAAGCGAGAGAGAGGAAGTAAGATAGTGAGGACTTGATAGAGAGAAGGAGAGAGGGAGGGACACGGAGATCGAGTTATAGGGGGAGAGATATAGATGTAGAGAGAGAAAGAGAAGGGAGAGAGAGAGAGAGAGAGAGAGAAGACATAGAGATAGAGGGGGATAGGAGGGAAGAGAGAGAACAAGACAAGGAGGGAGAGACTGATGCAGGAGAATTCAACCCAGGGGAAATTATTGTAAATAATAGTCATAGGGGGTCAAGCATTCTAGAATTATTTCCCTAAGTTACAAGTTAGTGTGATTAATTAGATGTTTCCAAATTAAATAAATGAAAAAATAGGAAATACAGAGTGTTTTAGGCAGAAAGCGGTGAATGTGGATCATTATGGGATAAGGAAAACTTTTCTATTTTAGAACAGGGAAAAAGATGGGAAAAGCCTCAAGATGATTTTTACCATATGTATACATTGCATGTAGACTCTTAGAGCTTTTAGTTGAGTGATTTTAGATCATTCTTAGTTTTATAAATTAGGAATTGTGATGACCTGGATAACTCTGTGGATAAATTCTCTGTTTTACCATTGTGGGTAAAAGGTGGAACAAAGATTATTACTTTTTTTTTTTATATATGGTGAAAGTATTATTATTTCCAAACTGAAACTGAATTGAGTTAATTGTCTATAATAACTTGGATTAAGAAGTTATTTTATTTCTCGTCTGCTAGATTGATTTCTTTTAACTACATATATATAAATATATATATATCAAGAAACAATTGCCAAGGGGGAAAACCCTAACTGTTTCCCTATCCTTCCATAAGAAGATGGAAAGAGAAAGACCCGGGGCTATTAAGGAACAGGCGGGGAAAAAGAAAGGAAACATAGCAGAAAGAAAAAAGGGAAAATGCAGTGCTAAGTCTGGTGAGGACCAGATAGCACAAGCACAGAAAGTGCGTGACAATTTTCTGAGGCAGAGGCCTGGAAAAAGAGCTTGGGGGGAGATTAGTCTGCATCGACTAATCTCGTGGTTGGGTGGAAAACAAGCGACAAGAGATAATCTTCTTCAGACTGGAGATGGTCTGAGAGCCACAGTGATAGTGCAGGTATGTACTGACACAATTGTTTTAATTGTATAAGAACTGATACTTTTCAATACCAGTTAACAGTAATTCGTCATTAAAACTTTCTGGTGGTAATCCCAGCATATTAATAGGAAACAAGATTACACTCAGTCGAAAGAGAAGGACTATTATACTAGTTTGACAAACGCTAAGTCATATATAAACATTTATTTAATGAACAAAGTGTTGTCTGTTAGAGTTCATGAACATTTAGGTTCCTTGTTTAACTTAAAATGTGAAAGGCGTGCAGTCGAATAAATCTGGGTTAAGAATTAACCTGAGCGGAAGGACGTCTGGGAAGTACTACGGTAGGCTAATTCCATACTTAAATTCCTCCCGTAACATACCAACCGCTGGCGGACGAATCAGTAACTTTATATACCTAAAAATGAAAGAGTTGAGTAACGGGATCCGTATACTCTCAAGAAGATAGAAACAAATAACTGAATTAGCACGACAAACATATATGGGATGAGGTGCGAATTTGCTCCCTCATACTGTCATAACAAAAGTTTCTTAATATTATATGCTGTAAATGTAAATTCATATCCCCGACTGAACAATATGATACAGTACCTTTTTCTACAGCATCGTAAGTAAAGAAAACAACTATGATCAATGATATCCATAAATAATTACATAACCCCGGTAACCGGGTCGGGATTTGCTATGTGACGGAGAGGCATCTATCATATAGATATGGAAAAGAAACATATGTTACAAAAACTCGAAGAATACAGTTCTCTAGGGGTTACTTCACCGGATTTAACCAAGTAACAGGAAAACAATAAAACCCGTGAGTAGGAAACTGAGAATATTGGAACAGTATCCTTAATATAACTTTTGCAGTAAATCGAAAGAAAAACCCTATTCAACGCATGGAAGGAATTCCTGTGCAGCGAATATATTGGCGTAATGTCATCTAAAAGTAAATAACAGATCACAGTTATGCTGTAAATTAAAAAAAAAAAAGCATGGACTACATAGCAAAAGATATAACAAACCCTAGCTGAAGTCAACCGTAATTCAGAATTAGATTAATAGCTTTATGCCGAGAGCGAAAGCTCAAAACAATTCATATGGACGACCTTTAAAAGGAGAAAAATCAACTACATGTCCAGAACCGAGGTTCATTCAGCGAATCAAGGACATATACATATACATTCAAAGAAATAAATAGCTCTTTAATATCAAACTGTCCCGGAAGGCCGAGATCAAGAAACGGTCCTTTAATAGTTCTAGAGGGCCGAGACAAAACCCAGGACACCGCGAACCAATAAATAAAATAAGAGAGCCCCGCTCTCGGAAGGTTGCCAAAATACAGTCAAACATTAAATAGGACCGAAACCCCCTTAAGGGAGAATTTAAATACAATAATCCTGTAATAATTAAAAAGGCGAATGCCATAATATCGGTTGTGGAAGGCTTCATAGCCAGGAAACTAAAAACATAACCACACCCATGAAGGAACACACAGTTACCTGACAAACAAAGAAAGGGTATTAAATTACTCTTCATTTGTTTAACGTTAACCTACTCTAGAGGTGAAGTTCTTACCGTGGACAAGGCCGCCCTGAGGTTCCATGACTGTAATACCTCATCGCCGAGCCAAGCTTCGACCCTGTTCACCATTCAAAATGTTAACATTTAGTTGCAGGTCCGCACCTTAAACTGGGTAAAGGAAGTGTCTAAAACAAAAAATCGGAAATGAGCAGAAAGCAAACATACAGAAAGATAAATAATCGGAGTGGGAATCATCTGCATAGCTCTCGTAATACACCCAGGTTTCAGATTATTCACAGTGACAACAAAATTACCTGAGCAGCAGTCATGGTAGGAGAATGCTGCGTGCACAGACCCTCACGAGGCGGTCTCTCCCGAATAATGAACAACAGAAACCCTAACTTGGGGTTTGTATGGTGAGACAGCGAAGGTACCACCGATCGATGGCGGGATTGAATCCCCATCGTCGATCCCTGTCAACATCCCGAGAAGCCGAACACCTGTCTAATGCATTCAATATAATACCTTTCCTCGTGATCTGCAACCAGTTCAAAGGATCGGTGATATCCAGACGGGACACTTGTCCAAGTCTCAAGCATTTGATATACGATAAACAGGATCCGCCGTATGTGTAGGTATTGCACAATCGGATGGGTTTCAATATTGTAAATCAACCGGTTGGTGAAACATTAACTGCAGTTGTAGAGTCGCCCGGGTATCAAACACCATAATATATGTTGGTGAATTATTAAAGATTACCAAGGGTTAAACCTTAAATTCCGAATAGTGATATATACCATACAAACAATTAA